>JAWPHD010010631.1:0-91793 GCA_037043455.1 Cyrtodaria siliqua
TATATATATACATAATTGCTATTTAAAAGTATTAGAATTAAAGATTAAAAACATCTAATTGGATTTTGTGTTTGCAAGGTTAACTATTACTTATGTATGTGTAATGCATAATCGAAATGTCTTAATCATAACAAGTATTGTGCAGTGTGGCGGCAGTAAAACGTCTCCCCGCGCTTGCAATCAGTCCCGTTATTCATTCGATCTTTGGAGATCGCTGAGTCCGATACTTATATTTAATTGTCGGTGGTACATTTTCAATTTCTTTTGTTTTCCTACTTAATTTTTGATTTGGTGGTTCCACTACTCCGGCCGATAAAATGCTCTGAGTATTGTTTAACCACTTATAGGATATGTTGTCTGGTTTTTGAATTTAGTCTTTTGGCTGTTACTTGTGATACGCAGGCTGCATAACCGCTGCCCCCAACTAAATTCCATTATGATTATTTCGCTCTTCGGGGCATTTAATTTAATTAGATACTGGGACCATACGCCGTACAACATGGGGAAGCGATCAACTCCATGTCCACCGCCATATGCATGCCATCTTCGGGATGGTTAAAATTGTGTATTATTGATTTTATAAATATTGAGTTCTGCTTAACCCGGGGCTAGAGGGCGTGAGCGGTAGCTAGCATATTTCACTACCGTCTCAATCAAACCGAGATTGCAATATTCGTATGTGTCCATTATTATACTCTTTCTTGAAACAACACATACATCTAAACTGGACTAATATGTTATAGAAAGGCAAAGAGCCTCAGTTCCCTTATTTAGAATCCGTTGGACTCTTTGCGTCTTTTGTGCAACGTACATGTATGTATATATAAAAAAAATGAATAATTTTGCAATTATTTTGAGAAAAGACTTACACTTTCCTGTTTATCTACGTGTCAGGCTTTCTGAACAAATACATGCAAGAAAATGTATACTATATATATCTGTAGTACATCATTTTTTTAATCTATCCAAAAAATGCTAATTCATAATATAATATTAAATCATCGTAGTAATTTAAAAAATATTGACTAAACTTAAAGCATAAAACATGTTTTATATAATGGGTGGGGTAATGTGTCTTCAAATTATAAGCACAATAAGCACCATAGTGATTTTAAGCTGAATACATTTCCGAAAGAAAGCTTTTTTATTCTGTATTAAAATAATATGAATTATACATTTAATTGCATATTCTAAAAGTACCTTCGCAATTATCAAAAAAGCATAATTTAAAAACATGAACATCTAGAGCTACAATGATATACCTATTATCGAACATTTTGGGTCCTGGCTTAAGGCCTATAACAACCATAACAACGTTTGCCACTAAACGTAAAATGGGGGCAAACTTCTTTAAAGGAAAACACTTCAGCGGAGTTAAAAATTACGTGAAAGAAGCTGAATGTGAAAAACAGATGTTCGTTGCTGACTGTAATAACAATAATGTGACATAAGAACTTTCCGTGGGGGCCGCATTATTTGTATACATGCATAATCGCAGTAAAGATTTACCTGTTTTTGAATGGGCGTTAATCGCACAATTTCATGTTTAAAAAAAGATATCTTTGGTTAAACAAATGCTCTCATTTTAATAAATGTTATTTATTAATTAATTAGCTACTCTAAAAATGTATTTTGAAGGATATATCTAACTTTTTTAATTTGTGTGACCTTTCACTTCTGGCTTAGGTCACTCCGGAAAGTGGCATGGCAAAGCCCATGCTATATTTAGAATATCGCAACCTATACCAGGTTGTATTTTCTAATTTATTGAACAATGCGTATTATTGTTACTAAAACATGTAAAAACAGTAAAACAAAAGCACCCATGGAAAATAAATAGCTTGTAGTGTACACAGTTGTGCTAGTTTCCCTTCATTTTCAATTTACCGCAATTGTTCAGTCGTGACAACAAAACCAGTTTTTCCGAAATAAAATACAATATTTTATATCAGTTCATAAAACATTTTATGTCAAATATTTTACTGAGGAGATGCATAATTCCATTTGTCATAATATACAATATCTGCCCCTTATTTGAACATATTCCTTCTTATATGCACACCTGACTTCTTTCTTTATCGCCACCCTACACCCCATCAGAAAACACTGATTTGAATATAATTTGACTTTAAATAGTAATAAAGTATAAAAAAATATGTTTCAAGTTCCTAGTCTTCTTTGTGTAAATGAATATACAAATTATAGTTCAATGAAGCATATGTTACAACCAACAAATTATAGTTCAATGAAGCATATGTTACAACCAGGAGACAATTAGACATACACTCAGATAGAGAGAGACAGGTGTGCTATAATGAATTTTTGCTCTCCGACATTTACTCGCGGTGCGATTTTCAACAATGCAGTCAGGCCATCCTCACAACACTACCGTGCCATCCCCAGGCACAGCCGATGGGACCCTCGCCGCTGTCCGGTGCGCTGTCGGCAGCTCAGTTGTCATCTTGTCAGTTGGGGGCGAGCTTATCCCTAGGGGACTCATTGAGCGACATCTTGGGTATGACGCGGACATCAACAGAGTTGACATCAGAGGTCATCGCGAGCGCAGGAAGGGTCCTGCGGGAGGAGATTTAGTTAGTGATCATATAGGACTATATAGGACTTTTCTTGTACTGTGTGTGTACGGTGTAGTTTACCACTACATGTGTGTGACTATTTACATGCTTATGTATGTTGTCGGTGTATGTAATAAACGGTGATTTAGTGAGGGTATTTGGTTTTCCTGTTGTCTATGAAATAAATATCATACATAAAAAGCTGTCTGAATGGACTTTAAGTAATAAAGAAAAATGCATGAAGTAACAAAATGAATAAATATAAAGTAATATGAAAATCAAAAAAAGAAATACCTGAAAACTGTGACCACATTTAAAAAAAGAGGGCACACTTTTCAGGTTTTGTAATACTTGTAAATATTTATGAAACTTTGAAAAAATTGTTGAACAATTTATATTTGTAAGCCTACTTATATACTGGAAACTAGTAATACAAATTATAAACATTTGGAGAGATTTCTCAAAATGTAAAAGAAGCTTTAGCTCATTATTTTGGGCCTATGTCTTTATGGATTTTCAAATTGCTTTATTTTTTTTATTTTTCATACTTTCTATCTTTGGTTTATTTATTTGCATTTGACCTATGTCTCATAAAGAAATATAAAAAAGATCGGACAGGGAAAGTAGCATTCAAGGAGGACAGTCAAGATTTATTTATACTATTCTTTTTTTTTTTATTTATTTTCTTATTTTTCCCATTTAGGATATGTCTCATAAGATTTATTTATACCAAGAAAAGACAATGTATTCAAACATAGTATTGCAATGCAAATAAATACACACATTCATAACAGTACGAGTCCAATGCACAGAAGCACATACTGCAAATAAATACACAGAATCATAACCATAAGAGTCCAAAGCACAGAAGTACACACAGTCATAATCCACAGTCCAATGCACAGAGTCACAATGCGATCGCGCGCTCTTGCCATGGGACACTCCCAACCTCGCTGTTGAGGTACACTCTCTGTCTCTTGTACTCGCGGGTGACTTGCGGTCCTCCAATGTTCTCCATCTCCTGCAGCACCTGTCCGTGCTCCCTCCAGGCCCGGGGATCACCGTCCGCTCCTTCCCTGTCCAGGTCGTTCTTCTGTATGCTGGGGTAGCGCAGTCGCATGAAGTTGTGCAGACACAGGGCCGCCAACACTATCTTCCTGGCGAACCTTGGCTTCCGGTGCATTGTGGTCAGGAGGCAGCGGAAACGATGCGCCAAGATGCCAAAGACATTCTCTACGACCCGGCGTGCTCTCGACAGACGGTAGTTGAATATCCTCTGCTCGTGCGTCATGCCCCGCATGGAGAATGGCTTCATTATCCACGTGCGCAGAGGGAAGGCGTCGTCACCGATGAGGAAGTAGGGCACGGGGTGGTCATCACCGGGCAGCGGTTCCGGGTCAGGGAAGCCTATGGTACCGTCCTCCGGGCTGGGCGAAGGGGCGACATGTTGAACACCCATCAGTCTGACGCAGATCCGTTCCACTCCCCAACGTCACACCACAGGAACTTGTTGTCAGCGTCAACGAAGGCCAAGAGTATGATGGAGTAGAAGCCCTTGTAGTTATGGTAGACGGTCCCGGACTTCCTTTGACACTGTTTCCCGTCTACAGCACCGCAGGCGTGATGGAAGTTCAAACGGTGGCCGAGCTTGTCTGCGACGGGCCGCCAGCCGTCAGGCGTTGTAGGGACGTTGAAAACCTCCCCAAGGTACTCGTCCACGATGGCCTGGCACACTTCTGGGACGAACAGCGCGATGGTGTCATGGGGCACCTGGAAGGAGAAGGCCAGACTCCGGTAACTGTTTCCAGTCGCCAGGTACCTCAAAGTGATCGCCAACTTCAGTCCAAGCTCCAACGATCGTCTGCCCCTGAAAACAGAAAACACGAACTTACATGCTTTCATGTTGGAGCATAGTGCAAATACTGCAAATGTATATAAGAATATGATAGAATTGTATAATTCATTGTATGCTGAAACGATGTAAGCCGTATGTACCTTTGGACCTTGGTGATTCTGGGAGTGACTCGCAACAGCAACTCATGGAACATGGTTGGGTCCATGCGGAGATAGGACACAAACTCTGCTCGCGACTCCCGCTCAAGCTCCTCAATCAGCGTGGAATACTCGCCAAACAGGCTGCGTCGCTGGTTCCACGGCCGCACCCACCAACGTCGTCTTCTTCTGGGGTTTCGGTTTCGGTTCTGCCGTTCTCGTATGATAACCTCCAGAATTGCTGCATACCGCTCTTCCGCTGCCTCCAGCTGCAGCCGCAGCTCTAACAACCTCAGTCTCTGTGGCGGGATTGGAGGCATACTGACGTCGTCTCTTCTCTACACAGCAGAACGTCCATCTGGTTCGGCCTGGTATACCCCCAAGAACCCGCACGTACGTCCCGTACTACTGTCCTCAAACCCGTACGGCATCCGGACGGGCCAGGACGTGCCCGCTCGTGCACTTTACGGAACCCGTAGGGTACATCTACGGGTTTTTGCGATCCCCGTGGTCAAACAATCGTAAGAAGACGCAGAGAACCCGTAGAACGCCCGTAGACCGCCCGTATGCATGTGGGCACAACACCGCAGGAGGGTGATTTCGTAAGGACTTCCCATGGGACACAGGCCCGTACGGCTCCCCAAGTCCTACGGGTCCGGGCCCGGGACCACCCGTAGGTCTCATATGACCGACACAGCCTCGTAAAAAATATCAAACATATTTTAAGACTCTTAGTAAAGATAATGCCCATTGATTGAGATGTTTTATCAATGCAACATAATAAACCAAAGCAATGTACATTTCTAAAAAACACTTACCAGATACTTTAGCTTTTGCTGGTACATGTACATGTATGTTAAACACAGTAGCACACAAAGTAACGCGTCCCGCATAAGTCTTTGAATACGCAAAAGTCTTCGAGATGCCTCATGTTAAATAACTGATGGTGTCAATGGAACAAGACATTTGTTGCTTGATATCTGGAAATAGAACAATTCTACCATTGCATACTAAAATAAATATACAATACCTTCAAAATGCTGGACAGAAAGAAGAAAAACTGCATAAAACACATGAAATGAAAGTTATGTCAAGTAACGCCAAGTAAACCAGTATAAGAGATAATTCATCGGAAAAAACACATTGTGTAGTTTTGCGCGCTTTAAGGTCATCTTATAAGAAATAAACTAACAGTTTCTTGACGTTTTTATGTTCGAAAGCTCCCACTTGGTAAAACACGTGTACGATTAATGCGAGATCAGGGAAACATGTGTTTAAAACATACATACACAGTTCTCGTAGTAAAATCTCATAGTGTAACGAGATAATATAATGTAAATGCATATGCGATTTCATGTAAATTCATGTATTAATTAATTTAAGTTCAAGTAATAATTCGTGTAAAATCATGTAAATTCATGTAAAATTATTTTACAAACAAATGTCAAAATCTGAAATTTCCAAGTTATAAAAAGGGCCAATAAGATGCTCAGAAGGCTTTCAATCAATCTTTTACGGTACGCGCAAATACATAATAGCCAGAATTATTTTATTTTCTCTTCAAAATCTTAAGACCCCCAAAAATACTGTATATACAATAACTGGCATACTAATGCACAAAATACGTACTCGTAAGAATAGAAAAACAAACACAATGCGATGATGTCATTTCATGCGAGAACCAGCGATTTTCTCCAATTTTGGCCTGGCCCGGCCTGTCGACATGTGTGATATAATCTAACATGACAAACCCACCCACCAAAGAGAAAGCATTGCTAAGCTCTGCAACAACATGGCTGATATATCATGCACATATGTAGCTATGCGATTGGCGTACGTGCGTACCAATGTACACACTTCAATACCAACGTTTATGTATATTTCTGCAGTTTAATTACAAAATATCACCCTTACCTTCAAACACGCTCATTTATTGTTGAAATTATTTTTTCATGCATCAGTATGTCTGTCGAACACTATAATATAGATCTAAATTCGAACAGAAAAAGTAGCATTCAATGACGACAGTCAACCACAAACACACACAGAAACAAAGAACAACTTTAAAGATGTATAAAAGGCCAAATAAGACATCACTAACACAAAACGGTTGATAATAGCATACATGTGATACCTCACGGCGTGAGATGAAATCTCACGGAATTCTAACCCTCCTCCCGGCCCCACGGAATTGCGTGAAAAACTCCCGTAAAATTGTTAAAATCGATTTTTCGAAAATCATCGGTCTATTACCTGCCAACTTGATGTTATTGTCTCGCGATTCGCAAGACCGTCACGTGACATACCTAGATTTGACCTGGATCAATAACCTTGGGGAAAGTGTGTGAAACTGTTATTTGCAAACAGTTTATTGGCTTAATTGATCTTAACAAAGGATTAGCAGCACACTTATGAAGTCTTTAATGATGTATGTAATTAAACAGGTTAGATACGACTTGAAACAAATTGCCGGCGTCATTTGTTTACAAGGTTGTTATTAAAAGTGAATAGCGAAAACGAAAGTAGACTTTGTCAACGTGAATTTGATGAGTATGTATGATTTAATTAAACACAATTGAGTTGTGGGGAATAGGGGTGGGTATCTGAAATAAATCAATCAAGATGGGGTCTCAAACATTTTTAATCAAGATGGGGTGTTTTTCAAGTTAAAAAACACATTTTTTTCTCGAATCAATACTCGCTGATAAGCAGAAATAGAATGAATTCAAGAACGACAACTCCTACGAAATTTCGGACTTCGTACTCAATTAGATTCGTACTATTGTACATCGAACTTAATTTGATTCATACTATCGGTTATTTTCCAGAGGGGAAGTTATTATGCAACCAACCGTGCAGACGTCTTTTGCAGGCCGTTTTTGAAAAATCGCGGCCAATATTTGGTGGAGTGGGTGGGTTAAAAAAGTTTTTTTTTTAGTTTTTTTTAAACTCTTACTTTCTCAATATTTTTATGTTTTGTAAGTACGAAAATATAACAACAAACTTAGAATGACACTGTCTGTAAGTATTAAAGTAGATTATTGAGCATAACCAAACAACAGCGAAATGAACAGCGAACATGTTTATCATTGGTTATTAAATAAAATATTGTTTAAAAACTTTTTATTCATTCTTGTTATCTCCCCTGACATAAATGAAACTTGTTTAAAAGTGTATTTTTAAGTATTCGTTTATGGAATTTGGGTATAAAATACTGCTGGCGCGCTAAAAATAGTCCGCGAAAAAAACTCCCAGATTTTTGCATGAATCTCCCTTAAAAAAATCACTAAACTCCCAGATTGAGGTCCTGAAAGTATCACATGTATGTAATAGGACTACTGCCTTGGAACGGTTGCAAAAAAATACCGCTGGGGGTTTAAACCAGGTTCTAGGGTGCAACTAACCTCACACTTACCCTACTTCATCCCAATAAAACGGGACAGTGAAAATAAAGAAATCCACGCCATGAACTATAAGTCATCCATTTAGATATTAATTGCAATTCCACATGAAATACCGCAATAAATTTAAGACTGCTGGCCAAATTTTTGATCATTTAGTACGTCTTCATTCTGTGATTAGGTTGTGGTACACTAATTGCATTCCCATATTCCACAAAGAAAGATTTTTCGAAGATAAAAATAAAATAAAACTGAACATACGAATTCAAACAGATGTGTCTGATTTTTCAAGTGTGCTAAACGTTAACATTCAGCAGGTAACCCCTACATAACTTACCATGGAAGCCGCCATATTGTTTACATGCATAGCCGCAGTAAAGATTTACCTGTTTTGAATGGGGGCTAATCTCACAATTTCATGTTTAAAAAATACATTTTATAAAATAAATTCTATCATTTTAATAAATGTTATTTATTCATTAATTAGCAACTCTGAAAATGTATTTTTAATCAATTTTCGGGCATGTTTTAATTTGTGTGACCTTTCAGTTATGGGTCAGGTCATTCGGGAAAGGGGCGTGGCCAAGCCCATGCTATATTTAGAAAACCGCAACCAATACCGTGTTGTATTTTCCAATTTATTGAACAATGAGCATCATTGTTACTAAAAGAAGTGAAATACAGGCACTCGTGGAAAATAAAAAGCTTGTAGTGTACACAGTTGTATGTTTCTTTCATTTTCAATTAACCGCAATTTTTCAGTCGAGACAACAAAACCAGTTTTCCTGAAAAAAACAAAACAAATCGTATCAATTCATAAAATATTGTATGCCAAATATGTTACTGAGGTATTTGCATAATACCATGTGTCATAATATGCACGGCATACCCCTTATTTTGAACATAATTCTGCTTATATGCACATCTGACTGCTTCTTTACCCCCACCTTTCACCCCATCAGAAAACACTCTTTTTAGTATAATTTGACTTTAAATAGTAATAAGGTATAATCAAAACATGCTTCAAGTTCCTAGTATTCTTTGTGAAAATGAATATACCAAATATAGTTCAAAAAAGCATTTGATACAACCAGGAGATAGATAGACAGACACTCAGCTAGAGATAGTGACCCGTGTGCTATAATGTCTTTTTGCTTTCCGACATTTAATCGCGGTTCGGTTTTTAACAATGCAGCCCGGGCAAAACTCTTTATCAAATGGAATAAAGCAATGTATCATATATATACGCATAGTTGGCCCGCAATATATATAAAACTACCATACAATAAGCTCTCGAGAAATAAGCCGTATCATAAATCCGGTCCGATACGCCAAATTTAGGTCATGTGACCGGGCCGAAAATTCATATCCATATTGGCCATATTGGTCACCTGACCGTTATTGGCCCGATCACCTGACCAGGCTAATGACACCAGGCTAATGACTGTCACCTGCCCGTTACGATTATTGGTGATTGCTTTTACCTGTTTGTTTTTGAAACCATACATTTGACGTTAAACCCGTCAATGACATGACGTAACCGAACAAAAGATAATAGAATTATAAAGTCTCAAAAAGATATATTAAATGAAACGAGAGAATTCTACAAAAATCTATATTCTTATCATGCAACCAATCATGGAAACCTTACTGAGATACTGTCTAACATGCACATACAAAAAATAACGGAGGAAAACAAAAATCTACTTGAGGACCCTCTTACCTGTTAAACAGCCTTAACGAATGTCTAATTTTAAAAGTCCTGGCTTAAGCGGCTTTACCGCTGAATTGTACAAGTTTTTGCGGCGAGATATCTGACACTTTGTCGTAAGGTCTATAAATAAATGTTTTAATAGAGGCGAACTATCCATCCCTCAGAAACAAGGGGTTATTATTTGTATACCGAAAGGAAATAAAGATAAGCAACTCCTCAAGAACTGGCGACCAATCTCACTTTTAAATGTTGCCTATAAATTAGCTTTAGCAAGTACAGCGCAAAGACTAAAACAAGTTTTACCATTGATTATCAATGAGGATCAAACTGGCTTCATTGCGAGTAGATACATGGGGGGAAATACTAGACTACTATATGATCTAATGTTCTATGCAGAAAAGTATAACGTTTCAGGACTAATATTACTCATTGTCTTTGAAAAGGCTTTTGATTCAGTTGCCTGGACATTTATTTTTGAAGTCTTGGATTATTTCAACTTTGGGCCTTCTTTTAAAGAATGGATAAAAGTTTTGTACACAAACACCGAATCGTGTGTTTCAGTAAATGTCAGAATGGTTTAGCCTCCATAGAGGTTGCCGACAAGGCGACCTGTTGTCATGGTTTATTTTAATTCTCTGTGCAGAGATACTGGCTATTCTCATCAGAAATAATTCCAATATAAAAGGTATTAAAGTCGGGTCCACAGAACATTTAATATCACAATATGCAGATGATACATCTTTAATGTTAATTGGTTCAGAGAATTCAATTAGAAACTCCCTCAATGTGTTAAAATTGTATGCAGAAATGTCTGGCCTTCATATTAATATGGATATAACTAAGGTCATATTGATAGGTTCAATGAAAAAAAGTAATACTAAAATATGTGAAGACTATGAATTATCATAGGGTAATGAATTTACAGTGTTGGGCATAACATTTTCTGTTGATCTTCAAACAATGTTAGACATTAACTACAAAGAAACAATCTTGGACGTAAAAAAACTATTAATAAATTGGTCTAAAAGAATACTAACACCTATTGGAAAAAATACAGTAATAAAGAAATTGGCTATGTCCAAAATAAACCATCTTATTTTAACTTTACCAAATCCGTAGCCAGAGAAGATGCAATAATTAAAGAAAATCTTTTTTTTAACATTTTGTGGGATGGAAAACCTGATAAGGTTAAAATATCTACTATCCGTCTTAATTACTCACAAGGTGGTCTTCGAATGTTGGATTTTGACATATTCTTTATTTCACTCAAACTTACTTGGATTAGAAGACTTAACCTCTCTTGTTTTGGTGCTGATTATATATCTAAATAAAGTACATAATCCATTCTTGAAAGATATCTTTATCAGCTATAAACTGTTCGCATGTAGTTCAGATCCAAAATGTTGGAGCAAATTTCATTGTGGTATAATCCACATATTAAGGTCGTACAAACTTTCATTTTTTTAAAACATTGGTATTCAGGAGGAGTAACTTTCATAAATGACATTATGGACCGTAACGGAAATTTATTGACACTAATAGAATTTAGACAAAAAATTAACATTCAAACCAATTTTTTAGAATATGAAATAATAGTGGCATCTGTCAGAAATTATCTAAATAAATCTAACTTCTCACATTTCTCGAGTAATAGTCCAACTCTATTATCCGCTTCATATAGGAATAATTCTTAAAGATGAAAAAGGATGCAGATCCATTTATGATGCAATGCTATCCAATAAAACTGCAACAGTGTTAGCAAGAAAATGGATAAATGATTTGCATATTACACAAAATATATACTGGTCTAACTTATTTTATCTGCCATTCAAATCGACAAAAGACTCAAATCTGCAATGGCTGCAATTCAGAATAAATCATAGAATTTTGTGAAAAAACTATTTACTTAAAAAAAAAAATTCTAATACAGACCTTTGCTCTTTTTGTAATGAAGATATAGAAACAATAAAACACCTATTCTATGAATGTAATGTAGTAAAAGACTTTTGACGAGCACTTGCAAATTTCTTCCATAATAAATGTAAGGATATTAATACTGTATGGTCGGTAACTGACATCATCCTTGGAAATGATAAGTACGGTTTTAAATGATCTCCTCCTTACTGCCAGAACATTTATATTCAATCAAAAATTAAAAAAACACTAATCCTACTTTAACAGTTTTTGAAAGCTATATTCAAATACTGTTTAACGTTGAGAAATGTATAGCCTGCAAAAATATGAAACAATACATTTTTGAAAAGCAATGGGGAAAATACATGATTTTATTATAAAAGAAATCAAAAAGAAAAATCACAAAAAATAAAACCTGGTGGACCTGATATCAAAAAATATCTTAGTTTAGACTTGATGAATCCAACATCTGTTATTTCATGTATATTAAGATTCCCACTTTGTATATAAGTTCTCCATTAACTCCATTAGTGTACACTACTATTTCTTCCTTTTATAATATCACTTTATATGTTTTTCATTGAGTTTCTATGTTATATATAAAAAGCTATTCCAACATGACATGCTTCTAAAATGTGTAACAGGTAACTGTTGTAAAGCTAAACATTAATGATATTCATGTTATCTCCCCTGTACACAGGGCCATATAATATCTCGCGTTACCTCCCGTGCTAGGCATGACTATGGAAATGTACTCTTTCTGATCCTTATATAAGTGAATTTGATGTAACATTGATGTGTAATAGAGAAGACATTTGATATAACTCATGGTGTACGTTTGACATGGATCATTGACTAGTTTCAAATGAATTCTCATTAAATAAATCTTTATAACATATTGTTGTAATTGCTCAACTACTCATAGATGATTGGAATGAATTAAAACAAAGCCCAGTATAAAATACTGAATATACAAAAAGACAGATCATGTCGGTCATGTAAGAGTCAGTAGTGCTTTTAAATCTTACATTGAATATGATAATAGTTATTAGGCAGGAACAGTTAAATAAACAATGACATGTTAAGATATAAAATGCTGTATGTCACAAATCCAATCATTAGTTGTAACCGTACTTGCTATATGCTGGAAAAACATACTTTCATATATTACATATTCTCATATAATAGTTCCAGATTGTACATGTAGAAAAAAATAATAATAACACGATAATATATTCACTAGATGCATGTAGAACTCAAAAACAACATTGTTAGGAATAGAAAAAGATAAAAAGTTACACAAAAAAACAAACAAGCTAGACTCGATAAAATCAATCCATGCCATCATCAACTGGTATTTAATCGTGAATGGGTATGATGAGAACCATACTCAGTTAAATAGATAAGTAATTTCAGCATTTAAGGGACGTACTGACAGCTAAAAGAAATGCTCCGAAACAGCAAGGAAAGGAAATAAAGAAATCGAAATAGGAATGGAATGGAAGAGAGAATTAACTACAAACAACACAATTAACGTTAAAACTATGTTGATGTTTCGTTCATTTAGTATTCCTGTTTTTATTTTATAAATCAGATCTAATTGTGCACCCTAGAACCGGTTTAAACCCCCAGTGGGCTTTGTTGCCACTCAACTTTCCAAGGCGGTATTGGAATTGGATTAACTGTTTTACAGAGATGCCCAAAGTTATGTATCAAACAAGGACACATGTCTGACTTTTTTAAAATAGAAAGAGGAGTAATACAAGGATGCGCACTGTTACCTTATATTTTCCTAGTTGTAATTGAGATTCTTTATAAAGCCATTAGAAAAGAAAACGACATTAAAGGTGTAATAATGTCAAATAAAGAAATAAAAAATACAGCTTTTGCAGATAACCACTTTCATACTAGATGGATCAAAGAAAACATTTGAATCTTTAATTAGACTAATATATAAATTCAGTGTGACATCAGGACTCAAGTTAAACATCAACAAATCGGTAATATTGCGTGTTGGCTCACTCAAAAATACAGATCAAAACAACTGCAAAGATAAAAACTTTATATGGACAAACAATAATGCAACAACACTGGGAATTGTTTTTAAAAATGATAGGTCAAAATGCAACCAGGAAAACCTTATACCAAAGATAGATGCATTCTGCAATTGTTTAGAACGTTTGAAAAGCATAGTTTGTCAATAATTGGAAAAATAACCGTTGGTAAAACATTTGCACTACCCAAATTCGTATATCCTCTACAGTTCTAGAGACTCCAAATGAAGTTTGTATTAAACGAATAAAAAATAAAATGTTTGAATTTTTATGGGAAGGTAAAACCGAAAAAATAAACAGAAACACAATAATTCAGGATTATGTAAATGGGGGTTTAAAAATGATTGACATAAACCTATTTATAAAGTCAGTAAAAGCAGACTGGATTAAAAGACTTCTGGGTCCTAACAATCATGGTGATTGGAAGGCGATATACATGAAAAAAATAATAAATGTGGAGGAAAAACATTGTCTGAAAGCAATTTTAATACAATTGATGCAACAACAATAACTCTTAAATTAACGTTTTTATTGCAAATAGTTGAATCATAGCGAACAATAAATTTTAGGGAAAATATTGGTCAATATTTGAGACAAATTATATGGAACAATACTTATATAAAACACAGAGGAAAAATGCTTTATAAAATAACATAGGACATTAAATCGAAGATTTACATAATACTAGGGTTAAAATATTCCACACATTCGATCATTTAAAAACGGTTTTTAATCTAAGCAACTCTGAGTTTCTTCAATATTATACAAATATTCAAAGCATTCCAAAGATATGGAAGAAAACAATTCAAACAGAAACTAGAAACAATATTGATATTGATCAAACACTGTCAAAAGAAATAGAGAAAACAACGAATGCAAATAAAAAAAGAGTATGATAATGGACCTTTGGAAACGGCCGAGCACGACACATACGAAATATTGCAGTCTCGGTTTGATTGAGACCGTTCATGAGCGGTAGTGAAATATGCTAGCTACCGCTCACGCCCTCTAGCCCCGGGTTGAGCAGAACTCAATATTCATAAAATCAATAGTATACAATGTTAACCATCCCGAAGATGGCATGCATACGGCGGTGGACAAGGAGTTATATATAATAAGAAAATTAGACGTATTCAGAAGGATCTCGCTATAAAACCTCATATAAAATAGGACTAAGCATTTACGAATCTAAACTGAAAACTAATTCACATTATACCGTTTGAATGCTTAATTGACACTAAACGTTGAACATTCCAGTATAAATATATAATCCGAGTTCTCCCAACAAACACCTTTTTGCATAAATGTAAAATTGCAAATACAAGTCTTTGTGACTTTTGTAATATGCACATAGAAACTATCGAGCATTTATTTTGGGAATGTCCAGTTACTCGAGCTTTTTGGACAGAAGTACAAAACCTTTTAATCACTAAAAATATGCAATGCAATGTAAACTTTAAAACGATTTCATTTGGAATTATGGCAAAAATGGCTAACTCTTGAATTTAAATTGTATATTTATGATAGCGAAGTATTTCATTTTCAGAAGTAAATATACAGAGACAATTCCCAGTGTTGCAACTTTAAACTACATTTAAGCAAAATTGAAAACATAGAAAGAATAATAGCGACATCTAGGGATAAAATGAGACAACACAACGATAAATGGGAACATTTTGCAGCTCAGAACTGACCACATTTAAAACAGCCCGTATTGTTTGGTGGTACACTTCTATTCCTCTCTGCTATTCTCTTCATATATTCTGTGCTTTCATACCGTCCTAGCAATCTATCCCCTATCACATCTTATATAATCTTATTTTTCGAGAGACATAAGTGTACAATAAATTATGTGTTTTGTTGATTTATATGATGTACACATGTATTTAGAAAATGTAACGGATCTTTGTAAAATATGTGTGTTATTGTATAATTGTGCAAATTGAAAAATAAAATATTTTCAAAACACAAAAAGGGCCTGCAGGCAGGCAGGCAGCCAGTCATTCAGTCAGCCAGCCAGCCAGCCAGACAGACTAACATACTAACAGACAGGCAGACATACATATACATGTGCGTATATATGTGCCTTTGTTATTGTGTATATATTTTTTTATCTATCAGATGTATTGACGTTGACTCACTTCCAAGCAAATTTCCTGAGATGCTTGACGCAGCTCGACAACGAAGTAATTGTTACATAGCATTCACAACTCCGCAAGATGTTGACATCAACTCTACGATATGTACATTTAGTATTAAAGACTGTAACACTACAGGTCTTTGGCTGGTGTATAACAAGTCGGTGGAAACGTTGTGTCATCAGGTTAAAATGTACTACTTCTCTAACTGGAAAAGGTATACTATATGTTTTATTTACTCCAATTTTTTTCTGTTGACTCAACATCAACTGTGCATGCGATCTTATCCAAAAAGAAGATGTGAACATAATTACAATTCTATCACGGATATTGAACAATACAAAAATAGACCTTTTGCAACTGAGCATAAATATGTATGTATCTTAAAGACGCATACCTTTAACGTGTCAGTGATATGACAGGTATAGATACTTAACCTGGACATAAATATGCCATGAGTAGTGTCATAGGTACATATTAAAACAAAGTTGTCATATATATTCCATGCTTAAGATACATTAAACTGGACACATAGATGCCATGGTTAGTGTCGCAGGTAACATATCAGAACAAAGATGTCATATATATGTCATGGTTGGTACAGATTAAAACATATATTACATATATATGCCGTGGTTAGTGTCACATGTACATATTAGAACAAAGATGTCATATATGTCTTGGTTAGTATCACAGGTACATATTAAAACAAATATGACATATATATGCCATGGGTAGTGTCACATGTACATATTAGAACAACGATGTTATATATATATGCAATGGTTAGTGTCACAGGTACATATTAGAACAAAAATGACATATATATGCAATGGTTAGCGTCAATGGTACATATTAGAAGAAAGATGGCATATATATGCCATGGTTCGTGTTACATGTAAAGATATACGGCCAATGGTATCAACTAGATGACATGGTTAGTGTCACATGTGTATATATACGACCAATGTTATATATCATCTACATGACACGGTTAGTGTTACATGTATATATACGGTCAATGTTATCATATGCATGACATGGTTAGTAAAACCATGTGTTACATGTGTATATATATACGGTCAATGTTATCTACATGACATGATTAGTGTTACATGTATATATACGATCAATGAAATCATCTACATGACATGGTAAGTGTTACATGTATATATTCGGTCAATGTTTTCATCTACATGACAAGGTTAGTGTTACCTGTGTATATATACGGTCAATTTTATCATCTACATGACATGGTTAGTGTTACATGTATATATATATATACTGTCGATGTTATCATCTACATGACATGGTTAGTGTCACATGTGTATATACGGTCAATGCTATCATACACATGACATGGTTAGTGTTACATGTGTATATATACGGTCAATGTTATCATCTACATGACATGGTTAGTGTTACATGTGTATATACTGTCAATGTTATCATACACATGTCATGGTTAGTGTTACATGTGTATATATACGGTCTACGTTATCATTTACATGACATGGTTAATGTTACATGTATATATACGAACAAAGTTGACATATATATTACAGGGTTAGTGTTATTTTCAACTTATAATTTAACACTTTTGTTTAAGATGGTATTTTTTCAGCGGAAGTGATTATAATAAGAAATGCGTGATTTAATGATGTGAAACTGTTATTTAGAACGTATGCATTTAAAAATAATATCCAATTTCACACGGTTCTTTTTAAATTACATTTTGAATAAGGTGTACACTATTTTCTAATTTTAAACCAATATGTTGTTGTTGCCGTGGTGTTTTACCTTAAACCAAATAATTGCACTCAATGCATATCATAATTGTTTAAACCTGTGTTTATACTTTAAATATGATCGTAAGTTTTATTTTAAGATAAAAAATATAGTTGCTGAATTAAAAGCTCGACTTTGTATCGCAATATTAAAACATTGACAGATAATAGGAAAATGTGCTCGTATGTTACTGATAATTTTATAAATTAACCGAAATAACTGTTTTAATTAAATTTTGTGATATAAAAACATGAACAGTTATTGTTGATGTATATCATATATGTTTATCATATACCGTATAAAGATATCTTTGGTAAAGAAATATATTATTTGTATCATTATTTGCAAACGTTTGTGTTTTGCCACTAAATTTTAAGTTATATATTTTTCTGTCTTTTCTTTTGAGAAACTTATGAAACTTGTTTTTTATAGCGGAGGAAGTCACAAAAAATGCCTGGAGTTAATGTTTTGAACTAGAAGCTTTCGTTAGTAATTTTCATAGTTTAATTTCATGTTAATTTTCGCTAAAATCTTGAAAATCGACAAATTAAATAAAAATGCATATTACACTTTTCTACGTTCAGACAGGATGGACATATCGGAATACTATAACCTTTAACGATATTTTAAAAGCATTGTGTTAAAATGTGTATTGCAGTTATTTTTTATAAATTACGATTTTTGCTTCAAAATGTCATTCTCTACCCCTTTTCAAAAATGCGGATGCAGCAACATCAGGAAGCACATACTAGTGCATGTCATAATGTTTCATATCAAAGGAATCATTAGACTTGACATAACAATCAACATATTCGACGAGAATGTCAAGATAGTTGATACAGTTACACAATAAAAGTGTTCAAATATAAGTTGAACGCCTCTCGTATGTATGTATCTACTATTTAGTGTTGAATGTATCTATACGATCAAACGCGTGTTAAGTGTAACATGTTTGTATTCAATGTTTAGCATTATATATATATTTCATGTTAGTGATACATGTTTATATTTCATGTTTAGTGTAACATATATATAATTGATGTTTAGTTTTACGTGTATTTTTTCATGTTTATTGTAACATGTGTATATCTTATGTTTAGTGTTACGTGTATATATTTCATGTTTAGTATTACATGGATATATTTCATGTTTCGTACTGCATGTAATATTTCATGTTACATGTATATCACTTCATGTTTAGTATTACATGTATATATTTCATGTTTCGTACTGCAAGTATTATTTCATGCTAGGGTTACATGTATATCATTCATGTTTAGTATTGCTTGTATAAATTTCATGTTTAATATTACATGTACATGTATATTTCATGTTTAATAGTACATGTATATATGTCAAGTTTAGTGTTACATGAATATATTTCATGTTTATTACATGTGTATATTTGATGTATACTTTTACATGCATATAGTTCATATATAGTCCATCCTCCAGTATGTTTGTTACATGGCGTATCCTCACAGTATAAGAAAGATCGATCCCTCAGCATGTTTGTGACATGGGTATAACAGGGGAGTAGCTGTGTGAATTTTAACTGTACACCCGATGGGGTTACAAGGGACAATTGCCACATGGTCGGTTGGAGTTAGGAGGTGGGGGTGGGGTGAGCTCTCATGACAATCGTACGTTAGATTTCAGGATTTTCAGCTTAGATTAAATGTATGTATAATTAAAGCGAAAGAAAGCGCACATGCAAAGTCATTTCAAATAGTATACATGTATGTATTTATATTTTTTATAATAAATTAAGTTCGGAAAAATAATGGCGCAACGCATGTGCTGGAAATATTTTACCCCTAACCTCCTACCCCACTTTGGATTTTTTTTACATTTTTTCACCATTACATGTTTTTGTTTTTTTCCGGCGAACTGTACGCCCGTGTGTATGGGCGTATGCCTGGCTACGCGCTGTATAAGGAAGGTCGATTTTCCGGCGTGTTGATGACGTGGCTTTAATTTGTTATAAGTATAAAAAAACACAATTAGAAATGTGATTTTCAACTTCAACAAAAGAATGTCTGACCTTGATATAGTAAATAACACTCTTAAGGAATGCGATTGCTTGGGCCGGTCATGTCATTACTGGTAATTTCGATATTATAGATAAACATATTCGTCATTTGTTTTCTAAAGGTTCGAAGTATAGATTGACTTCTATGATAGATTTTAATGCATGTCGTGTTCAGATCACCGAATCCATTGAGGATTTTAGTATTAAATGGTGTTATAGAAAACATGCTGACCTTAACTCCCTTCTAGACTATTTTTAACATCATATATACCCGTATTTAATTTAAACAATATTCTATTCAAGTACTGAATGGAATTGTAGTACAGTTTGCATATATTGGTTTGACAGTTAACTTAGAATCTTTGAAACATGTGAACCGTGATTGTTTAGTATTAACACTTTGTACTGTCAGAAAGAATTTAAGTGAAAAAAAAAAAAGAATAAACAGAAAGAAAATCATACTGGAAACCAATACGAAATATATATAAAAAATAAATCGATTATAACAAAATATAATGGATTTAGTATGAGTTTTTCTAACCAATAGTTAATTTTGGAATTTAAGATAACTGAGAACAAAACAGACAAAAAAAATTACAATAAAAAGGAAGAAAGATGACAAAATATAAAACAATTCTAGCATTGTGACAAAACATATCTGAAAATACAATTTACAAACATGTACACATTCATACACATACCTATATACCCATAAATACACATACATATACATATGTACATGTACATACATCTATAATTCTACGAAAATCTCCTGGTACACTTGATGTATTTGTGGACGATACGTACAATTTCTGAGTTCGTAGTATCGTCTAGATTGGAACTGCCATTCAGTATCAAGTCAATGTTAATATGCGTGACATCAACACGATTGGCTAGGGTATCAAGTAAGTCATTTCTGAATTGGTTATACAGTGGACAGTTGAAAGGGAAATGAGAATTGTCCTCACATGGATTGTCACATTTCAGACATACTGCTGAATCTGTCAAGAAGTGGTCAAATAAATGGTTATTTAGATTAATTGAGTTATGTCTTTATTGACAATGGATGATGTGATCATTCCTGTTTCCTATAGTATAGTGATATGGACTGTTAGTCCTATGTTCAATAGCTTAAGTTTATGCTTAACATTTTCAAATGATGGTGCATTTTTAGCGTCTAAAGGTAAAGCATTCCACAATTTAATTGTACTTGTTAGAAAGCTGTTATAATATAATGTTGTACGACAAAGAGGGAGACGTAAGTTTAATCCTGAAGTTCGAAGGTTATAATTATTGTTTACGGGTAAGTATGGCTGGATTAAGTTATACACGTAATCTGGACTTACGCCATCAATTATTTTGTAAACAGTTACAAGTTGATGATATTTTCTTTTTTTAGCTAATGTTTCTAAGTTCAATTCAGTATATAAGTATGATCTAGAGGATTTGCACCTGAGGCCTGTTATTATTGGTGCTGCTTCAACTTGGACGCTCTCTAATAGATCTGATTCACCCTGTGTACAGTTATCCCATACTGAATCGCGATACCCG
The DNA here is from genome assembly GCA_037043455.1 of Cyrtodaria siliqua. NCBI lineage: Eukaryota > Metazoa > Mollusca > Bivalvia > Adapedonta > Hiatellidae > Cyrtodaria > Cyrtodaria siliqua. Next base: position 21,158 of record JAWPHD010010631.1, read on the forward strand.
TATAAACTTCTACACGTCTAACCATTCCCTACATACCCCTAGAACTAGGTTTTCATTTAATAATTTAAAATCGGGAATCCAGAAATTTCATAATAAGTTTGTTTTAGTTCCTACTGATAAAGCAGCAAATAATATAATTATTGTTTGACACCCAAGTACGTCAATGCCTTATTTCAGGAACCCGGGTGTACTAATTAGTAAACGCCAGTGCAATCTACTGAAGATAATGTTGTTTCGATGCATATCTCTCATTGCAAGATTTTCAAGGCTGGAATAGACGAAAAGCAAAACAGATTTCCAACGATGTATTGGATACCCAAATTACACGAACAACCATATAACCGTATTACAAACTGTGTTAACGGGACTTTTAACCTCATTTAATTTCTTTCAGATACCAGAATATATTCTGTGCACTGTGTAATGGTGAGAAGATTGTTCAGCACCCGAGTAGGACATGTTTTTCGTCCTATATGCTCACTCTTCCGGTTTCAACTCGTCTCACATACCAGCTGCCAAACACAGCCGAGGTCAGAACTCTTCTATGTAGGACGGGACAGCAATATGAACCACTGACGGTTTGAACATTATACTTCTTCATATTTAACCTGAAGGCTACTAAGACTTTTTACTCTTTTTTAACAAATGCCTTAAAATGCTTAAGAGACAGAGCCTTTTATTATATTTTGTTAATAAAAGGATCTTAGATCTTACCGCGTAGAAATAGAAGAAAAATAATTCCAAGACATGCCTCTTTTTTCAATTATTTTTCAGTAAAATTCCAAAGAAGTTATCCCTTTTTTTTCTTTTTAATTTTTACTAAATGTCTTAAATGGCTCTAAACGCACCCAAACAGAAGTAAACACCTTTACAAAAAGTAGAAGACTTAAAACGTTCTAAAACGTTAGTAAATAGAAGAAAACCTGTTTTAGGATTGACTCCTATTTTGTTTATTTTTGTACGGATTCAAAGGATCTAAGCGCATAAGAGACAGAAATAGCTTTTTGAAAAGTATATGATAAATAGAATAAAGAATTGCTATTTGCATATCATACACGGAATTATCTATCGACCTATAGCTCTCCGGCTGATAGGGTGTGATATGAAAAGGCAAATTCATTATTCTGTATTATTCTTGATAGCTAACGTTACCGAATGTTATGTAATATAATGAAGACGGACCTTTAATTCGGTCTATATGCGGTGCCCTGTCGATATGTATTTAACCTAGGTCCTTCAACCACGTATATACCGAACCCAAAGTCCATAATTGTATATTAACCTGACCTTAGGTACATTCGACGTTTACATATCTGCTGAATCTATACTGGCGTTAGTTGATTTGCTAAACTTAAATATGAACAAATATGTTATTGTAGCATGGTCACTGAAATTCCTTTTGCATGTGCACAGGTGTAAATCATTTAATTGAAAAAAGCACCTTTTTTTAGAATAAATGGTATTCTCTAACTATATGTTATTGGAACTTACAGTATTGCTGACAGCTGAAATAGACTGACTACCAAACAAATGTGTTTGGTTTAAACACCTCGATGGGACTATAATCTATATATTACTTAATATGTGTTTTGGCTTTCGGTTTGTTTTACAGACGGCCACAAGTTAATCAGTACCTTCTAAAAATGAAAAAGTTATTATTATTATTATTATTTTTGTTGTTATTATTATTATTATTATTATTATTATTATTATTAAATGCAGGTCACATCTTACTTTATACATACACACATATACATACACCATTACTATGTCTTTCAAATATTTGTTTTATTATTCGAATCAGCAACAGTAAAAGTGATAGTATTAATGGTAGGAAATGCATCATAATGCCTGCTGTTGAAGCATGCGATAATTTAAAAGCAAATCTATCAAACATATTTGCTGCTTTCTCTGTGTAAACTGCTCGATTATCTTCTCAATATTGACTTAAATTTGTATTTGTAGTTAACTATGATAACTATTGACTGATTATCCATTGTAGAACAAATGCCAGTCGATTCAATGCACGTCGCCCCTTCAATCGAGCCCCTTCAAAAACACCTGCACAGAAGGGATTATATATACCGACAGTGGCAAGCTGACATTGGCAGTGAGGGTCATTCACACATCTTCGTACTCTCTGATAAATGGGCAATCAGTCGCAGAGTCTGTACGGCAACACTTTAAGAAAAACACCATAGATGTTGATCTTTTTTCGCCTCAATACTGTCTTCAATTTTATTTCAAAACTCATATACCTTACAATGAAAGACTTTCTATGCGATTATCGACGAAAACTGTAAACGTTGCTGAAACCATTTTCACAGTTACGGGCTACTTTAAAGGAAGTCCAAGTTTGATGTTGAAAACAATACTTGGCAAAGTAACATTTAATACAACAGCTACACTACTTGATCAGTCAATAATCAATATTCAAGCGATTCCTGGAGAAGTGGATACCTTAATGGTACTTCCAAACTGCCATCGGGACATTGATGTCTTTGTTTCAGATACCCTGTTTAGTTTGTCCAACACTTCTCTGTACTGTTTCAAAGACATTTATGATCAAACAACGACCATACTGGATACGATGTTATCAGTCCAGGTGTGTCAACTTTATTCTGAATGTGAATGTTCATATATGTATGACAACGCTTTTATTGAATGCCCCTCGTTTCTATACGATCTGAATGACACCCCTCTTAGGCGGTTTCCTGGGGGTCTTTTACATGTCAGTAAACATGTACATTTCAACTTCAGCTCTTTCAAAAGTGTAAATGAAACTTATGTACATATTTGCGTGAATGATGCTATCGCTTTGCTCTCGTCACACGCATGTCGTATCAAGATAACGCCATCTTGGTATGCGAATGTCTTCGGCGTGTTCTTGGTTTTATCCAGATACTTATATAAATAGTACTAGATCTTGGTATGCGGATGTATTCAGAACACCCGTTTACAGTTCGCCACAATACTTTCCTCTTTGATTGTGCGATGACCGGACCGATTGTGGATTCAATAATGACGTCTACCTAAATCCTCAAAGGACGGTAGAGTTTCATGTTTGCCATAAGAAATATAAAAAATATCGGACAGGGAAAGCAGCATTCATGGACGACAGTCAACCACAAAACACATAAACAAACTAGCAAACACACAAACGAGAAGGCAAAAGTAATACAAAATGCAAACGACATCACAAACACAAAAGGGTTGACAATAGGGCTACCGCCTTGGATCGGTCAGTGGCAACAAAGGCCAATGGGGGTTTAAACCGGTTTTAAGGTGCACCAAACATCACGCTTACCCTTTTGTCATCCCATTAAAACAGGCCAGTGTAAATAACAAAAATCCCCGCCATGATCTTATCTCTAACCAACAAGGCAGCATCAATAGGCAATACAAGTAAAACACAAATATGCCCGTGTAAATATAATACAAGAAAACAATAGCCTAGAAAGTCACAATGAAGGTACTTAATGATTTGGCAGAAGCCAGAGCAACAAGACAATAAACCATTAAGGGCACGACAGGAAAGATCATGTACAAATATCAAACGCCACCGTCCCAATGGGGTTTATGTAGGCGTCATCATAGGGTCCACAGCCTGTCCGGTCATCGTACAATTAAAGAGGAAAGCATAGTGGCGAACTGTAAAAGGGTCCACCACCAAGGCTTCTTGTCAAGTCAATGAGTACTTGCTTTGTGGCTTTCTATGCTTTTGTTTTTAGATTAGTATTTACACCGTCCCGTTTATTGGGATGACAGGATAAGAGTGAGATTTGGTGCACCCTAGAACCTCTTTAAAACACCCAGCGAAATATTTGCCACTGAGACAACTCGTTTGTGTTTGTGATGTCACATTCCTTGTTTATTAACAGTGTAATTTCTGTTTAGTGTAATGCGTGTTGTTGGTTGTCTATGCAAGCTACATTTTCGGTTGGACCAGTATACTACTTTTGGTCTTGCTTCTTATCCAGACAAGTATATAAAACCTCCTACGTGAAAACATACCAAATGAGTTAAAGTACTCATTCATTAAGTTACTAACACATTAAGTACCAGGCATCACTTTTTAAACGTTCTCTTTTAATTTTAGTATTGCTCACAGTTAGGTACATGTAACAATTATATCACAGAACTTGAAGTCAAAAAGAAGCGTTTATGTATCACAACAATCCGAAAATTAACCTGATTAGATAAGGGAGTTCGAACTACATGTTGATACCTATGCTGTGGGGGAAATGAAGAAAGATTACTTCTAACTTTACCACAATAAACCGTTCATCTTACAGCTTAGTGCTCTGCTATTTACATTTTAGATATTAATATGTTTTTGTCTAACTTTTTCTAAATTCTTCTCATTGTTTTTATTGAATATCTGCGCATAGGTATTGTGCATCTATATCAATAGCATGTGATTCAAATTTTTATTTTAGGCAAGAAATACGATGGGTCTATTAAATTACACAAGATTCAGGAATCTTCATTATGTGAAAACAATATTGTTGACATGTATTTGTGTCATCCAAGGCCATTCATTTTAAATTAGTATCAAACAGAAGTTTCCGGATAAGGTAAATAAGGTTTTCATATTTACGATAAACGCCATATTGTGAATATTATTGTGCTTTTGTCATTCAATGTTGTTTACATAACATGTTTATCTTAAAGCTTCTGTGATGTTGTATGACGTTCTTGACAGTATACATAGGGCTTTGAGACATTGAGAGTTGTTTACAGTATTCGGTATTTGGTTCGCTATTTATTTCAGAGTTCAGTATACAGATTAAAAGAAACATTGTGAATATATTGGATGCTATTTATTAACTACATATTGTGATAGGATAAACATGTATTGTACTCATCTATTCTACAAGTGGCTTTGGATTATTTGGACTAATGAAAATAAATAAACCAGAAAATAATTAAATTTGGATTAAAGAAACACTTGACATTTTTTATTAAAGGGACACTTGCCAATATTATTTGGACTTTAATCTAAATTCGGATTTAAAAAGAAAATACTGAATCTAATTTATTTGTATTCTGTAAGTGAATATTTTTCAATGTATTATTTTAACAAATGTGTTGAATAGATTTTAAAAAGTGTTGCTGTTTATTTTGCACTTCCTTACTTGTTAGAATTTTCCCGTAGCAATAGTCTTTCGTTATATTTAGAAAATTTAAATACCATACCATTGCTCTAACAAAGGAGCTATCGAGGACATAACGGTTAGGAATCGAATAGTCTCCATTTAACTGGACCCGTATTCATAAAGCTTCTTACGATATTTCTCAACTTCAGCTTAAGACTGGCAAATTTCACGTCGGTAAGATTTATTTCAATCTTAAATAACATTCATGTTTATAAAGCATCTTAATTTAAATCTTAGCTAATACATATCTTAACATTTTCTTATTTCTTCATTTAATTTTTTGTTTCTTAAGTCTGTGTCCAGGCTAATCTCAAATTCCCCATCCATATTTAGAAACCGGAACAGCTTCTTTTACTTAGGATTCCCCACAAATATGCAATATAAATATCGGAATGAAGAATCCTTAGAGTTGCTTCTTGTTCGGCATTTGTTTTCTAAGGTCCGAAGTATAGAGGGCCTTCTGTGATTGATTTTAATGCATAACGTGGTCAGATCTGCCAATCCATTGAGGATTTATTATTAAATGTTATAGATACGCTTTTATAATGCTAACGTCTCTTTACTTCCTCCTAGACCTAGGTTTTCCTTTCGTAATTTAAAATTGGAATTTGAAGAATGTCATAATAAATTTGTTTTAGTTTCTGCTGATAAAGCAGCTAATAATGTAATTAGTGTTTGACGCCTACATTACGTCAATGTTTTATCTCTGGAACTCGGTAGCACTAGTTCGTATACTCCAGTTCATTCTACTGAGGATGATGTTGTTTCCTCACATATCACTCGGTGCACTACTTTCAAGGCTGCAGTAGACGAAAAGCAGAACAAACTGCCAAGTATATACTGGATTCCTAAATTACATAAACATCCAATATTGTGATAAAACTGATGAAAACTCTGGGATTAATTTGTTTTGGTCTATTAAAAAATCAGGCGACGTTCTTGATAAATTTTGCAATAACGTCAAGTTTCATCTATTAGCACTTACGACTGCTCTACACTATATACAACCTTACCACACCACCCTATCGAAGACAAACTTATTGCTCTTATTCAAAAAACATTCGCGAGTGAAAATACTACATTTTAGCCTGTAATACTATGTTACTAACGGCAGTTTAGATAATTACACTATGTGGACTTGCCAAGAAGTTTGTGAAGCACTCATCTTCCTATTAGATAATATTTTCGTCAGGTATGGAACTATCGTTTATTAACAAATTGTTGGTATCCCTATGGGTACGAACTGTGCACCCATTATTGCAGATTTGTTTTTTTATTGCTATGAAAGAGATTTCATGTTGAGTCTTTCACCAGATACCAAGGAAGATTGAGGTCTTTAATGACACCTCTCGGTATCTGGATGACATATTAAACATTGACATTGCTGGGGGAACATCCGCATCTAATTGGGGATAATTAACAATATTAAAATCATCTCTCTTGTCATAGATTTTGCTAATAATTTCACCATTTTCAATAGAGAGATGTAAATGGAGAAAAATAAGCGTTAATATCAGACATAAGGGGCTTTTTCAGTTGAAGTTCTTTGGGATATATTTTATGAACCATTGTCAAAAAGAAAGGGTTGTCAATGTTCAATATGTCATCAAACTATCGAGGGGTGTCATTAAAGGCTTCAATAGCATCAGCCTGGGTATCTGGTGAAAGACTCAACGTGAAATCTCGTTCAAAGCAATATGAAAACAATCTGTGACAAGGGGTGCACAGTTCGTACCAATAGGGATGCCAACTATGTGTCTATTCCATACCTGACGGAAATATTATCTAATGGAAACATAAGTGATTCACTTCTTGGCAAGTCTACAAAGTGTAACTTCAAAACTGCCGTTAGTAAAAAACTCTTGAATATTGTTACTGGCCAACCATGTAGTATTTTCCCTTACAAAATATTTGTGAATGAGAGCAATAAGCTTGTCTTTGAATGCTGCTTTTCCTGTTCGATTTTTAAATCTATATTTGACAAGGTTATGTGGAAATGTTGTACTATCACAACCTGACTTTTATGGTGATGTGATTTATAAACTTCGCAAGATTCTTGGTCATGATCACTTTCATACTTAGTCTATCTTTGTGAAACTTGTTAAAAAGTTTATTTAAAGAGGTTATGACCCTATCATTTTGAAACGTACTGCATGCTTGGTGGTGGACTCGTTTGGTGCACCCTTGAACCGGTTTAAAACCCCAGTGGCCTACTTTTCCACTGACCGTTCCAAGGCGGTAGCCCTATTGTCAACCCTGTTGTGTTTGTGATGTCGTTTGCTTTTATAATTACTTTTGCTTTCTTGTTTGTCTGTTTGCATGTTTGTTTCTGTGTTTTGTGGTTGACTGTCATCCTTGAATGCTACTTTTCCTGTCCGATCTTTTTATATTTCTTTGTATATAACATAGGAAATTTATAATTACTTATAGATGAAGCTTGGCGTTTATTGCAAATTGTATCAAGAACGTCGTCTGAAATTTTAATAGACCAAAACAAATTATTTACATAAGCTTTAGCACAATATTGTTTAACGTGATCTTTAACGGCAGTAAGACAAGATGTTAAAAGTTTGGAGATATTTGTAGCAATATCGTTATATGTCTTTTTGTGTAATTTAGGAATCCAGTACTTCGTTAAAAGTCTGTTTTCCTTTTCGTCTACTACAGCCTTGAAAAGCTTGCACTGAGTGATATGCGTTGAAACAACATTATCTTCAGTAGATTTCACTGGAGTATACGAATGAATTAGTATCCCCCAGTTCTTGAGATAAAACATTGGCATAATGGAGGCGTCAAACAATAATTAGCTGCTTTATCAGCAGGAACTAAAACAAACGTATTATGAAATTCCTGGATTCCCGTTTTCGAATTACGAAATGAAAACCTAGGTCTAGGGGTTAGTAGGCAGGGCCCCCACCCCACCATTGTTTATACATATATTTCTATGAAGTAATCTTGGTTGGAGAAGAAAGTGGGGCACGCTCACAAAACTACCTGTGTCAGACTATAAACAGCAGTTATTTCTTTGTTAATTGGTAGATAGTTAATTTGTAATGTGAACTTGTATAGTGGCGGCAGTAAAACGTCTCCCCGAGCTTGCAATCAGGACTGTTATTCATTCGATCTTTGGAGATCGCTGAGCCCGATATTTAGTTATCGGTGGTACATTTTCAATTACTTTTGTTTTTTTACTTAATTTTTGATTCGGTGGTTCCGCTACTCCGGCCGATAAAAGGGTATTATTTAACCACTCATAGGATATGATGTCTGCTTTTTAATTTGGTCTTATGGCTGTTGTTTGTGCTACGCAGGCTTTATAACCGCTACTCCCAACTAAATTCCATTATGCCACATAATACTAATTCGCTAATTAAACACTTAATTAACGTTTCCTGTGTAAGAGAACTTAAGTGTCAATGAAACATCTACCTATCTTTTTAAATCAAAAATATTATAAGTCATGATTTATTCCACTTTGAATTTCAAAATTTCGTATATGCTCCTCGAAAACAGGGGTTAAGTGCAATTTTGAAATATGTGCAATTTATTTATAAATAACCTAAATATATCTTATAAATAGACATTGCATTCACTAGTTAAACTCTTTATGCATGTTTTTTTGTGCTATCTTGACGAAATTGAACATCCTTTATTGTGCGATTCAGACATATAAATGTTAGCTTGTCAAAGAAGTAGAAATCGAATCTCTACACCGGAATTGTAAGCTCGCAGTGAATGAACAAAAATTAAAAGCATATTCCGCAGCGAATACACTATAAATAGCTATGCATGTAAACCTAACCTAATATATGCCACTCTCCATGAAGGCAGGCCTGCCAAATCTCCGGATAAAATTCGGATTCTCCGGATTCAGTCGCTCTCCGGATCTCCGGATTTAAGTGTACACAATCTCCGGATAGTCCATCAAAACAAAGTGTTCATGATTCAGCAGCTATACTTTCACAGTTTATCAGCTATTTCCGAATTGGTCCTGTTACGCCCCCTAGTCAGAGGAATATATATACACGAGTCGAATCAGTGGGGGTTATCCGTTTAATGCACTGACTGAATATAACATACACTTAACACCTAAGGACATAATTAGTTCCTTCGGTGGCATAACAACATGCGTAATGCTGCAATATCTGATTTCTTTAATTGGACAACCTAACTAAAATATCAAGTGTGTTGAACTAGCAACTCCTTGTGTGTGGTACGACTACCCCTATAGTTTTTTTCGTTTTCTTTCTTTATTTCTGTCTCATCATAGTACAAACACCTTCAACCCCCGAAAGCAAAAAAGGTGAGCAAAATTCTGGCCTGGTTCACTGACCTCCCACAATGCTTTGCACAGTACCCTGGCCTCCCACAATGCTTTGCACAGTACCTGGCCACCCACATGTTTCGCACAGTACTTTGCAAAGCATTGTGGGAGGCCAGGGAACCAGGCTAGCAAAAAGTGCAAAAATAACACATTTTTGTCATTGGCCAATCGCTGTCACTGGTACAGTAGGTTGCTAAAAATAGAGGTATTTCCCGGGTTGGGGTAAACAGCGAAAAGGAATGGTCAAGCGAAAAGAAGCAAAAAGGAATTCTCGCGAATGAAAAGGAATGTGTTTAGTAAATGAGTTGTTTAGTGGCAGAACTATTATATTTTTGATTGATTAAACATGATATAAATGTATCGATATACTTTATTAAACACAGTTGTGAAAACTAAGATGCAATTAAGAAAGAGGTGCAGTTTACTCGGGAGCAAAAAGGAAATCCCGCGAGCGAAAAGGAAACTACTATTATATGTATGTCTTAATTAAGTTTCTTAGCTAGTATTATACGTTTGTTTAATTAACCAAGATATAAACGGGGCGATATTACTATATCAATATACTTTATGAAACCCAATTATGAAATTAAGATACATATGTAGTCTACATGGGAAAGAAAAGGAAATACCGCGAGCGAAAAGGAATTTGTGTATTATTTATGTGTTATATGAATGTCTTAATTAAGTTGCTTAGTGGCGAAATCGTTATAATGTTTGATTAATTTAAAAATATTTGTTATCTATCAATATATTTAATTATAAAATCAGGAAGTTGTAGCTTACCGCGGAGCGAAAAGAAATTTCCGCATGCGAAAAGGAATTTGTGCACTTTACGTGTCTTAAGTTGATGATTATTAATTAACTAAGATATATTTGTATCAAAGCATTTTGTCGAACATAGCAGGACAATGATTACCGCAGTCATTCATATATATGGACTATATATAAAGGAATTGTAAATGACAAAACTAGTTATTAAGTATTACAGATACATTTAGTTTCATATTTTTAATTTTATATTTCAGACTGAAAACATAATCATTTATCAAAACTGCAGTTACATTACACTATCCTTTATCCGACTACATCTAATATAGTGTTTAAACTTTTTTTTTTATAATATCTGCGATATTAGGTCAACAGTCCTATACATTACTCCACAATTTTGCGTTTTGACTTCGATGTGCTGGACCTTTCTGAGACACTAGGGTTCAGTCGTCGGCTTTTCTTGTTAAACACATTTTCTTCTGTTTTTCGTTTGTGTTCCTCCAGTGTCGATATCTGTCCTGTGGTGATGGAACGATTCGTGTAGCTTAAATGGAAACCATTAGCAGAACGATGCAGCGAGCATCGCCTGAGTATGCTCTACAAAATCCACCATGGTCTCGTAGACGTTGATGACAGTAAAATATTATGTCACAACGATAGGGGTACCAGAGGTAGCCACCGTCTTTACCAACCAACAGCTACTCAGACTGTATACAAATACTTATTTTATCCAAGGACAATCCAGGAGTGGAATCGCCTACCATCAGCAGTGACTGATGCTGTTAGATTGTAGGGATTCCAGACAGTACTATCAGCCCGTAGTATCCAACAGGCCCACTTAGGTTGATCGAGAGAGTGTACATAGTTTAATTGTAAATATGCATAGTTTTAACCTGTATATACAACCCAGTAGAGAGTGTGAAATATCTGAGCAACTGACAATTTATAATTTTACCATGTCTGCCGATAACATCCAACAGAGTGATTTAAAATGTAATTGTACAATACAGCAAATGGTTTTCCTCTTTTTTCTTCTTACCATATATTTTTTGATAAATAATTTTATAATCCAAGCCTTCTCTGACCGTTCCATCCATTTTTTCACGATTTTGATATCTCTTCTGGCTGTGTATATTTGACGTTTTATACTGCACTCTCTGACCTGTAACCCTCGAGTAGCAGTAAAATCTCATACACTGACTCGAACAAATATTATGAAATAGATTATTTCAAGTATGCTATTATTTTAACATTGGTTATTTATATGTTTTGATTAAAGTTAACATTCTGGGGGAATTTGCGCTCCTCATCTTCCTTGTGCCTTTTGATCTTAAGCGTCTTTTTGATACTGGAAAACCAGCAAAACATAAAACTGAATGTTATGTATCAATCACATTGTATACAAGTCGCATGGCTTTCGTTGCACCAGTACCCTCGCCTTTATGCCGAGAAAAATATAATAAAATATGATGTTGAACTATTAATCGGTATTTTATTGATATATTAAAATGTTTGAATTATCTGTTATATATGATGCTGACATGCACCAAAAGTATTATTTATCTCGGCTATCGCCTCGGTTAATAATGCACAGAAAAACATTATTGACACGGCTGTCGCCTCGTAAATATATTTTGTGTAAATATCACATCAACAGCTATCATCTCCATAAATGTATAATATATTGGTGCCTTGTAAGAACAATGCTGGTGTTTATGCTCTTAAATCTGACCGATTAAATTCCTATTTCTTAACAGTATTGACTATATACACAATGGTGTCAATTGTCAAATATAATATGATTGTTTCTTACAAAACGGTTTTCTCCTTATATTATCAGATTTCACTGGTTACCTTATATATGCTTAACTCTCTTTGATCATATACGCAATGATGCCAATTGTATCCTACACATTAAATAAAACTATTAATTAACATAATTTTACTTAATATTTTACGGTATTAGGGCTACGTTTAGGCCAGGATCGTAAACGTAAAGAAACAAGAGACGGCTAACTTAAACGTATATGTGTAAGCACCAATGTAAATAGCTTCAGTAACATGTTACATTATTGAGTTTTAAGCAAAAATGGCTATACTGGTCTAGCTATGCGCCTGCCAGGATTAAGCTCCCCATGTGGTGTTTATCCACTGAACGTTTTTATTTACACTGTCTTGTTGTATTTGATAATGGTAGGATAAGAGCGGGGTTGGTGCAACCGTAAACGAGGTTTAATAAATACTGATAAAGGTGATCCTTTGAGAGCAACAAACACAATTAAGAGAATAAAGCAGCAGACTCGGTTTATTGAGTCTGTCCATGAGAAATAATGAAAGAAGCAACACTCATCAGGCCACCTAGCACCCGCTTAAGCGGTATTCTATTGCAAAACCACCTATATTGGGCTCATTGATCCCAAAGTACCAGTACAAAATAACACTACTGATTCGTAGCACGGGGAGACTTTTTACAGCCGCCACACTGCTCCCCAGTGGTTTTTATCCACTGACTGCGCCAAGACGGTACCACTATTGTCACCATGTCTCTGAGATGCAAGAAAAAGAACCTTTAATCTGATTTTGAACTTTTGAGCAATCAGGTTGTCTCAATTTAAGCATAAAGCCTACAGGCCAAGCTGCAAGTTTTCGGTTCAGAGCCTCGGTTCCTATAAAAACACTTACAACTCGGTTTGGAATTCCCTATCTTCACCGAATACCCATGAAAGATGCTTATAATCTCAATTTATTGAAATTCAAGGAACGTGCAGCTTGGCCTCCATGCATAATGCTTAAATTGAGTCAACCTGATTAAAAATCTTTCCTTATCAATGGACAACATTATGGAAATTGACGTATGTTCAATCACTTTTGCTATTTTATAAAGTTCTTTTAAGCAGTATTGTATTATTCATTTACATTATATTGTTGTATCAAACAGATGATGTTCACATCAATAGCACTGAATAACTGCCGTGTACTATATGCTTGACATTGCCCATGCCTAAAATATGCATTTGTTTGAAAATTCGCTTGACAATATCCATTCCATTTTGAATCTTTCAATTTTAAAGATGGCCGACCCATAGTTCTTAAGATGGTGTATTTTCATTCTTAATTTTAGTATACGCCCATCTATATACTTTGATATAACACACACTCACTCAATAGACAGTCTACACTCCATTGTGTCCAGCAGTACCGGAGTATTTTCGGGTAGCTATCAGGGCGGGGGTGGGGGGGGGGGGGGGGAGCTCTAATCCTTAAAAATACACACACGCGCAGGACATCATTTACTTTGTAGACATGAGCAGTGCACATCGTATACCTGCACACAGGTAGCATTATGATTTACAACAAAAACGTTTCCCCTTTCCTGACTCGAGCACACGACCTTCTAATGTACAGTCCTACGTTCTAACCACCGAGCTATGGCAACTTCTTGATGCAAATAACATGTTTGAACGACCCCAAATATGTAGCAGTATATACTCCATCAACTTATTTACATGAGTAAAAAGCCATGCGTGGTGTAATATTATTTATTATTAATCTACGATTCCATCTCAAAACTTTAATCTCGATTTTTTTTTATTTAGTGGATGATAAGTGTGTGTAAGTGTTACGTTATGACTATTTAGTATTAGAAACATGCTATCAAGATTCGGTGGTGTAGTGTTAAAACCTTCATGCTACAAATAAAACTGGAAGAACTCGTTTTTTATGAAATATGTTCGGCAGCCGTATATTATCGATGTTACCTGTACGACGGCTAGATAAAATATGACCTTTTAAGCATCGATTTTATTCGAATATTTGTGTTTTACATGAAATAAATTGGCCCATTGAATAGTCCATTTATCCATCTAGAGCACACGAGACATCCACATTATTTCACGTAAAGCAGTACAACCTTCAGTTAAATTGTACCAAAGGTTTCGAATATAAAGGGCACAATTTCTGCCATATACGTATTCATTCTGATATTATGTTAACATCAACAGTGTTGAATTACTGTCATGTACTATATGTTTGACTTTATCCAATGTAGTCATTTGATCAAACATTTCATTTGACCATACCCCATCCATTGTTTATACTTTGTTTAAAGATGACTGGCAAATAGTCCTTTATCTATTCAATATTAAACATGCATTGAAGCTTATCATAATGACAGAATCGTTTCTGACAGTATCATATGCTAGTATGTGTGGTACTCTATTTTAAGGACCTATATCTAGCCTATTATAGATTAGGGTGGCGGGTAGCGAATATGTATACATCACTGTTAATCACTGTTAGACATACAATTGCAGGAGAAAGTTGTATTATTCAAATTTGTATCAGATGATGAGTCCCACCCAATGAAGCGTTTGTATGAAAAAGAGTATGATAATGGACCTTTGGAAACGGCCGAGCACGACACATACGAAATATTGCTGTCTCGGTTTGATTGAGACTGTTCATGAGCGGTAGTGAAATATGCTAGCTACCGCTCACGCCCTCTAGCCCCGGGTTGAGCAGAACTCAGTATTAATAAAATCAACAGCACAAAATGCTAACCATCCCGAAGATGGCATGCATAAGTCAGCATATTAAATTGTAAAAACATGGGTTTCATTAATTGTGTTTTGGTTTTATTCTTGTTCTAAAACCAATAAGGAATTATCAAAACAATTCGTATTTAGTACAGCTAACTTGTCAACTTGTTTTTTCTTCATGAAAGTAAAGTACAAAGAATTGTCTAGCTATACCGTTAGATAATATAGAATATAACAATGCTATGCAAAGAAAATACAACAATCGGGCCTCAATGTTTACCTGAGCTAATCGTCATGTAACATGGTAGCAGTAAATAACTGAGCTCTCCATGCTTTTTCAATGACCAGGTTACGTTTGGAAATAGGCCGTTAAAGCCAACGTTTTTTTCAAAACTGTTAAACACAATGTTAATCAATATCAATGGAAATGGTACGTGGCAAATAAATCTATGTAACCTTTAAAAAATAAACAAATTTACTTCCCGAAGTTATTTTCTGAAATCGTATTTTTAAAGTAAATTTCTACTTCATCAACTATTTTCTTTTATAACTTCTTTCCCTGTTTTGCTGATAAGTTGCGTGTGTCTTTAATTATGGAGAAGAACTGTATAATATAGTTTTTGTTTTCTATTTGTATAATCATTATGTATATATTTTGTTCGGGCAGATGAAGTACATTTCAACCTATTTTCATTTTAAAAAAACAAAAACAAAAACAGAAAAAAAACGCTTCTCTGTAAACTTTAATGTAGATTTTGTATACCATGTTGTTGTTTGTTCTTATTTTCTCACATTTTTCTTTGATGTTCACACTGTTTTGTATATGTTTTGTGTGTAGGCTATAAACGCTGTACTGAATGTTTAATGAATACAGTTGTTATTATTATTATTATATATTAGTATGTGCAGCCGGAATAATTATTTCACGGCCGACAATCTATAAATATCAAAATAGCGCGTGTTAACGTATACTGACGGTCAACGAAAACGCACCCATAGGTTATATGTGTGGTAAATGTTATTGCTAAAGTAATTTATAATAATAAGTACATATTTTGATATTCAAGGATATTAATTAACAACTGCAAAGCCCTAATTGTCTCGAAATTCCCAAACATGGTGTATAGTGTTCAATTAAAGTCACACGGGTAGAAAACAAAAGTCACACATCGTAGTATCGGATATGTCCAACCGTTTTACCGTTCCTAGTAAATCATCCTGACGTCACGTTATTCCAGAAAGAAAATGCAGCTTTACCTCCCGCTTTTAGTGGTGCCTGGCGTTATCTTGCTGGAATAACATACACTTACTATATCTTGAAATACATGCACTTACTATATCGTGTAATACATACACTTACAACATCTTGTAATACACACTTACTATACATTGTACTACATACACACTTATTATATCTTTTAATACATACACTTATTACATCTTGTAATACATACACTTACTGCATCTTGTAATACACGGACTTACTACATCTTAATACATACACTTACTACATCTTGTAATACATACACTTATTACATCTTGTTATAAATACACTTACTACAGCTTGTAATACACACTTACTATATATTGTAATACATACACTTACTACATAGTGTAATACAAACACTTACTGCGTCTTGTAATACATACACTTACTATATCTTGTAATGCATACACTTACTACATCGTGTAATGCATACACTTACTACATATTGTAATACATACAATTAATATATCCTGTTATACATACACTTACTACATCTTGTAATACATACACTTACAATATCTTGTAATACATACACTTACTGCGTCTTGTAATACATACACTTACTATATCTTGTAATGCATACACTTACTACATCTTGTAATACATACACTTACTACATCTTGGAATACATAAACTTACTACATCTTGTAATACATACACTTAATATATCATGTAATACATACACTTACTACATCTTGTAATACATACAGTTACTGCATCTTGTAATACATACACTTACTACATCTTTTAATACATACAATTAATATATCCTGTTATACATACACTTACTACATCCTGTAATACATACACTTACTGCGTCTTGTAATACATACACTTACTATATCTTGTAATGCATTCACTTACTACATCGTGTAATGCATACACTTACTACATCTTGTAATACATACACTTACTATATCTTGTAATGCATTCACTTACTACATCGTGTAATGCATACACTTACTACATCTTGTAATACATACACTTACTACATCTTGTAATACATAGACTTACTACATCGTGTAATACATACACTTACTACATCTTGTTATATATACACGTACTATATCTTGAAATACATGCACTTACTCTATCTTGTAATACATACACTTACAACATATTGTAATACACACTTACTATACATTGTAATACATACACTTACTATATATTGTAGTACATACACCTACTACATCTTGTCATACATACACTTACTAAATCTTGTAATACATACACTTAATATATCCTGTAATACATACACTTACTACATCTTGTAATACATACACTTCCTATATCTTGTAATACATACACTTACTACATCGTGTAAAACATACACTTACTACACCGTGTAATGCATACACTTATTATATCATGTAATACATGCACTTATTTTATCTTGTAATACATACACTTACAATATCTTGTAATACATACACTTACTACAGCTTGTAATACACACATACTATATCTTGTAATACATACACTTACTATATCTTGTAAAACATACACTTACTACATCTTGTAATACATACACTTACTACATCTTGTTATATATACACGTACTATATATTGTAATACATACACTTACAACATATTGTAATACACACTTACTATACATTGTAATACATACACTTACTATATATTGTAGTACATACACCTACTACATCTTGTAATACATACACTTACTAAATCTTGTAATTCATACACTTACTATATCCTGTAATACATACACTTACTACATCTTGTAATACATACACTTCCTATATCTTGTAATACATACACTTACTACATCGTGTAAAACATACACTTACTACACCTTGTAATGCATACACTTATTATATCATGTAATACATGCACTTATTTTATCTTGTAATACATACACTTACAATATCTTGTAATACATACACTTACTACAGCTTGTAATACACACATACTATATCTTATAATACATAGACTTACTTCATCCTGTAATACATACACTTACTACATCTTGTTATATATACACGTACTATATCTTGAAATACATGCACTTACTCTATCTTGTAATACATACACTTACAACATATTGTAATACACACTTACTATACATTGTAATACATACACTTACTATATATTGTAGTACATACACCTACTACATCTTGTCATACATACACTTACTAAATCTTGTAATACATACACTTAATATATCCTGTAATACATACACTTACTACATCTTGTAATACATACACTTCCTATATCTTGGAATACATACACTTACTACATCGTGTAAAACATACACTTACTACACCGTGTAATGCATACACTTATTATATCATGTAATACATGCTCTTATTTTATCTTGTAATACATACACTTACAATATCTTGTAATACATACACTTACTACAGCTTGTAATACACACATACTATATCTTGTAATACATACACTTACTATATCTTGTAATACATACACTTACTACATCTTGTAATACATACACTTACTACATCTTGTTATATGTACACGTACTATATCTTGTAATACATACACTTACAACATATTGTAATACACACTTATTATACATTGTAATACATATACTTACTATATATTGTAGTACATACACCTACTACATCTTGTAATACATACACTTACTTAATCTTGTAATACATACACTTACTATATCCTGTAATACATACACTTACTACATCTTGTAATACATACACTTCCTATATCTTGTAATACATACACTTACTACATCGTGTAAAACATACACTTACTACACCTTGTAATGCATACACTTATTATATCATGCAATACATGCACTTATTTTATATTGTTATACATACACTTACAATATCTTGTAATACATACACTTACTACAGCTTGTAATACACACATACTATATCTTATAAAACATACACTTACTATATCTTGTAATACATACCCTTACTACATCTTGTAATACATACACTTACTATATCCTGTTATACATACACTTATTACATGTTGTAATGCATACTCTTACTACATCTCGTAATACCTACACTTACTACTTCGTGTAATACATACACTTACTATATCTTGTAATACATACACTTACTGCATCTTGTAATACATACACTTACTATATATTGTAATAAATACTCTCACTACAGCTTGTAATACACACTTACTATATCTTGTAATACATACACTTACTACATAGTGTAATACATACACTTACTAAATCTTGTAATACATACACTTACTATATCCTGTTATACATATACTTACTATATCTTGTAATACATACACTTACTGCACATTGTAATACATACACTTGCTCCATCTTGTAATACATACATTTAATGCATCTTGTAATACATACACTTACTATATATTGTAATAAATACACTCACTACATCTTGTAATATACACTTACTCTATCTTGTAATACATACACTTACTACATAATGCAATACATACACTTACTAAATATTGTAAAACATACACTTACTATATCTTGTAATACATACACTTACTGCATCTTGTAATACAAACACTTACTACATCTTATAATTCATACACTTACTATATCTTGTAATACATACACTGACTCTATCTTGTAATACATACACTGACTATATCTTGTAATACATACACTTACTGCATCTTGTAATACATACACTTATTACATCGTGTAATACATACACTTAATACATCCTGTAATACATACACTTACTAAATCTTGTAATACATACACTTACTGAATCTTGTAATACATACACTTACTGCATCTTTTAATACATACATTTACTATATATTGTAATAAATACACTCACTACAGCTTGTAATATACACTTACTATATCTTGTAATACATACACTTACTACATAGTGTAATACATACACGAACTAAATATTGTAATACATACACTTACTGCATATTGTAATACATACACTTACTACATCTTGTAATTCATGCACTTACTATATCTTGTAATACATACACTGACTCTATCTTGTAATACATACACTGACTATATCTTGTAATACACACACTTACTGCATCTTGTAATACATACACTTACTACATCGTGTAATACATACACTTACTGCCTCTTGTAATACACACACTTACTACATCATAATACATACACTTACTACATCTTGTAATACATACACATACTGCATCTTGTAATACATACACTTACTACATCTTGTAATACATATACTTACTACATCTTGTAAAACATACACTTATTACATCTTGTAATACATACACTTACTAAATCTTGTAATACATACACTTACTACATCCTTTAATACATACACTTACTACATCTTGTAATACATAAACTGACTATATCATGAAATACATGCACTTACTATATATTGTAATACATACACTTACAACATCTTGTAAAACACACTTACTATACATTGTGATACATACAAACTTACTATATCTTGTAATACATACACTTACTACATCTTGTAATACATACACTTACTGCCTCTTGTAATACACACACTTACTACATCATAATACATACACTTACTACATCTTGTAATACATACACATACTGCATCTTGTAATACATACACTTACTACATCTTGTAGTATATAAACTTACTGCATATTGTAATACATACACAAACAACATCTTGTAATGCATACACTTACTACATCTTGTAATTAATACACTTACTGCATCTTGTAATACATACACTTACTACATCTTGTAATACATACACTTTTTGCATCTTGTAATACATACAATTACTACATTTTGTAATACATTCACTTACTACATCTTGTAATACATACACTTACAATATCTTGTAATACATACACTTACTGCATGTTATAGAACATACACTTACTACATCTTGTAATGCATGCACTTACTATATTTTTTAATACATACACTTACTATATATTGTAATACATACACTTACTGCATCTTGTAATAAATACACTTACTACATCGTGTAATACCTACACTGACTGCGTCTTGTAATACATACACTTACTGTATCTTGTAATGCATACACTTACTACATCGTGTAATGCATACACTTACTTCATCTTGTAATAGATACACTTAATATATCCTGCAATACATACACTTACTACATCTTGTAATACATACACTTACTACATCTTGTAATATATAAACTAACTACATCTTGTAATACATACACTTACTACATCTTGTAATACATACACTTACTACATCGTGTAATACATAAACGTACTACATCTTGTAATACATACACTTAATACATCCTGTAATACATACACTTACTACATCTTGTAATACATACACTTACTACATCTTGTAATACATACACCTACTACATCTTGTAATACATAAACTTACTACATCTTGTAATACATACACTTACTACATCTTGTCATACATACACTTACTACATCTCATAATACAACACTTACTACATCTTAATGCATAGATTACTACATCTTGTAATACATACACTTACTATATCTTGTAGTACATACACTTACTACATCTTATAATACATACACTTACTACATCTTGTAATACATACACTTACTACATCCTGTAATACATACACTTACTACATCTTGTAATACATAAACTGACTATATCATGAAATACATGCACTTACTATATATTGTAATACATACACTTACAACATCTTGTAAAACACACTTACTATACATTGTGATACATACAAACTTACTATATCTTGTAATAAATACACTTACTACATCTTGTAATACATACACTTACTGCCTCTTGTAATACACACACTTACTACATCATAATACATACACTTACTACATCTTGTAATACATACACATACTGCATCTTGTAATACATACACTTACTACATCTTGTAGTATATAAACTTACTGCACATTGTAATACATACACAAACAACATCTTGTAATGCATACACTTACTACATCTTGTAATTAATACACTTACTGCATCTTGTAATACATACACTTACTACATCTTGTAATACATACACTTTTTGCATCTTGTAATATATAAACTAACTACATCTTGTAATACATACACTTACTACATCTTGTAATACATACACTTACTACATCTTGTCATACATACACTTACTACATCTCATAATACAACACTTACTACATCTTAATGCATAGATTACTACATCTTGTAATACATGCACTTACTATATCTTGTAGTACATACACTTACTACATCTTATAATACATACACTTACTACATCTTGTAATACATACACTTACTACATCTTGTAATTAATACACTTACTGCATCTTGTAATACATACACTTACTACGTCTTGTAATACATACACTTATTGCATCTTGTAATACATACAATTACTACATTTTGTAATACATACACTTACTACGTCTTGTAGTGCATACACATACAATATCTTGTAATACATACACTTACTGCATGTTATAGTACATACACTTACTACATCTTGTAATTCATGCACTAACTATATCTTGTAATACATACTCTTACTATATCTTGTAATACATACACTTACTGCATCTTGTAATGCATACAATTACTACATCTTGTAATACATAAACATACTACATCTTGTAATTCATACACTTACTACATTTTGTAATACATACACTTACTACATCTTGTAATACATACACTTACAATATCTTGTAATACATACACTTACTGCATGTTATAGTACATACACTTACTACATCTTGTAATTCATGCACTTACTATATCTTGTAATACATACACTTACTCTATCTTGTAAAACGTACACCTACTGCATCTTGTAATACATACACTTACTACATCCTGTAATACCTACACTGACTGCGTCTTGTAATACATACACTTACTGTATCTTGTAATGCATACACTTACTACATCTTGTAATGCATACACTGACTACATCTTGTAATAGATACACTTAATATATCCTGCAATACATACCCTTACTACATCTTGTAAAACATACACTTACTACATCTTGTAATACATAAACTAACTACATCTTGTAATACATACACTTACTACATCTTGTAACACATACGCTTACTACATCTTGTAATACATACACTTAATATATCCTGCAATACATACACTTACTAAATCTTGTAATTCATACACTTACTACATCTTGTAATACATACACTTACTACATCTGGTAATACATACTCTTAATACATCCAGTAATACATACACTTACTACATATTGTAATACATACACTTACTACATCTTGTAATACATACACTTAAAACATCGTGTAATACATACACTTACTACATCTTGTAATGCATACACTTATTATATGTTGTAATACATGCACTTATTTTATCTTGTAATACATGCACTTACTACATCTTGTAATACATAAACTTACTACATCTTGTAATACATACACTTACTACATTTTGTAATACATACTCTTAATACATCCTGTAATACATACACTTACTACATATTGTAATACATACACTTACTACATCTTGTAATACATACACCTACTACATCTTGTAATACATAAACTTACTACATCTTGTAATACATACACTTACTACATCTTGTCATACATACACTTACTACATCTCATAATACAACACTTACTACATCTTAATGCATAGATTACTACATCTTGTAATACATACACTTACTATATCTTGTAGTACATACACTTACTACATCTTATAAAACATACACTTACTACATCTTGTAATACATACACTTACTACATCTTGTAATTAATACACTTACTGCATCTTGTAATACATACACTTATTGCATCTTGTAATACATACAATTACTACATTTTGTAATACATACACTTACTACATCTTGTAAT
Source organism: Cyrtodaria siliqua (assembly GCA_037043455.1). Lineage (NCBI taxonomy): Eukaryota > Metazoa > Mollusca > Bivalvia > Adapedonta > Hiatellidae > Cyrtodaria > Cyrtodaria siliqua. Next base: position 45,026 of record JAWPHD010010631.1, read on the forward strand.
GCATACACATACAATATCTTGTAATACATACACTTACTGCATGTTATAGTACATACACTTACTACATCTTGTAATTCATGCACTAACTATATCTTGTAATACATACTCTTACTATATCTTGTAATACATACACTTACTGCATCTTGTAATGCATACAATTACTACATCTTGTAATACATAAACATACTACATCTTGTAATACATACACTTACTACATTTTGTAATACATACACTTACTACATCTTGTAATACATACACTTACAATATCTTGTAATACATACACTTACTGCATGTTATAGTACATACACTTACTACATCTTGTAATTCATGCACTTACTATATCTTGTAATACATACACTTACTCTATCTTGTAAAACGTACACCTACTACATCTTGTAATACATACACTTACTACATCCTGTAATACCTACACTGACTGCGTCTTGTAATACATACACTTACTGTATCTTGTAATGCATACACTTACTACATCTTGTAATGCATACACTGACTACATCTTGTAATAGATACACTTAATATATCCTGCAATACATACACTTACTACATCTTGTAATACATACACTTACTACATCTTGTAATACATAAACTAACTACATCTTGTAATACATACACTTACTACATATTGTAACACATACGCTTACTACATCTTGTAATACATACACTTAATATATCCTGCAATACATACACTTACTACATCTTGTAATTCATACACTTACTACATCTTGTAATACATAAACTTACTACATCTTGTAATACATACACTTACTACATCTTGTAATACATACTCTTAATACATCCAGTAATACATACACTTACTACATATTGTAATACATACACTTACTACATCTTGTAATACATACACTTACTACATCGTGTAATACATACACTTACTACATCTTGTAATGCATACACTTATTATATGTTGTAATACATGCACTTATTTTATCTTGTAATACATGCACTTACTACATCTTGTAATACATAAACTTACTACATCTTGTAATACATACACTTACTACATATTGTAATACATACTCTTAATACATCCTGTAATACATACACTTACTACATATTGTAATACATACACTTACTACATCTTGTAATACATACACTTACTACATCGTGTAATACATACACTTACTACATCTTGTAATGCATACACTTATTATATGTTGTAATACATGCACTTATTTTATCTTGTAATACATGCACTTACTGCATCTTGTAATACATACACTTACTATATCTTGTAATACATACACTTACTACAGCTTGTAATACACACTTAATATATCTTGTAATACATACAATTACTAAATCTTGTAATACATGCACTAATTACATAGTGTAATACATACACGTACTACATCTTGTAATACATACACTTACTACATTTTGTAATACAAACACTTAATATATCCTGTAATACATACACTTATTACATGTTGTAATGCATACACTTACTACATATCGTAATACCAACACTTAATACATCGTGTAATACATACATCTACTCTATCTTGTAATACATACACTTACTGCATCTTGTAATACATACACTTACTACATCGTGTAATACATACACACACTACATCTTGTAATACACACTTACTACATCTTGTAGTACATACACTTACTACATCTTATAATACATACACTTACTACATCTTGTAATACATACTCTTACAACAGCTTGTAATACATATACTTACTATATATTGTAATACATATACTTACTGCACATTGTAATACATACACTTACTGCATCTTGTAATACATACATTTACTGCATCTTGTAATACATACACTTACAACATCTTGTAATACATACACTTACTATATATTGTAATAAATACACTTACTACAGCTTGTGATACACACTCACTATATCTTGTAATACATACACTTACTACATAGTGTAATACATACACTTACTACATCTTGTAATGCATACACTTACTACATTTTTTAATGCATACACTAACTACATCTCGTAATACATATACTTACTACATCTCGTAATACATATACTTACTACATTTTGCAATACATACACTAACTACATCTCGTAATACATACACTTACTACCTCTTGTAAAACATACACTTACTTCATCCTGTAATACATACACTTACTACATCTTGTAATATATTCACTTAATATATCCTGTAATACTTACACTTAATATATCCTGTAATACATACACTTGATATATCCTGTAATACATACTTACTATATCCTGTAATACATACACTTAATACATCCTGTAATACATACACTTGATATATCCTGTAATACATACTTACTATATCCTGTAATACATACAATTAATATATCCTGTAATACATACACTTACTACATATTGTAATACATACACTTACTACATCTTGTAATACATACACTTACTATATCTTGAAATACATAGACTTACTTCATCCTGTACTACATACACTTATTACATCTTGTAATACATACATTTACTACATCTTGTAATACATACACTTACTATATCGTGTAATACATACACTTACTACATCTTGTAACGCATACACTCATTATTTCTTGTAATACATGCACTAACAACATCTTGTAATACATACACTTACTGTATCTTGTAATACATACACTTACTACAGCTTGTAATACACACAATTACTATATCTTGTAATACATACACTTACTATATCTTGTTATACATGCACTAACTACATAGTGTAATACATACACGTACTACATCTTGTAATACATACACTTACTACATCTTGTAATACATACACTTACTATATCCTGTAATACATACACCTATTACATGTTGTAATGCATACACTTACTACATCTCGTAATACCTACACTTACTACATCTTGTAATACATACACATACTATATCTTGTAATACATACACTTACTGCATCTTTTAATACATACACATACTACATCGTGTAATACCTACACATTCTACATATTGTAATACACACTTACTACATGTTGTAGTACATACACTTACTACATCTTGTCATACATACACTTACTACATATTGTAATACATACACTTACAACATCTTGTAATACATATACTTATTATATATTGTAATACATACACTTACTACATCTTGTAATACATACACTTACTATATCTTGAAATACATAGACTTACTTCATCCTGTACTACATACACTTATTACATTTGTAATACATACATTTACTACATCTTGTAATACATACACTTACTATATCGTGTAAAACATACACTTACTCCATCTTGTAACGCATACACTCATTATTTCTTGTAATACATACACTTACTGTATCTTTTAATACATACACTTACTACAGCTTGTAATACACACAATTACTATATCTTGTAATACATACACTTACTATATCTTGTTATACATGCACTAACTACATAGTGTAATACATACACGTACTACATCTTGTAATACATACACTTACTACATCTTGTAATACATACACTTACTATATCCTGTAATACATACACCTATTACATGTTGTAATGCATACACTTACTACATCTCGTAAAACCTACACTTACTACATCGTGTAATACATACACATACTATATCTTGTAATACATACACTTACTGCATCTTGTAATACATACACATACTACATCGTGTAATACCTACACATTCTACATCTTGTAATACACACTTACTACATGTTGTAGTACATACACTTACTACATCTTGTCATACATACACTTACTACATCTTGTAATACATACACTTACAACATCTTGTAATACATATACTTATTATATATTGTAATACATACACTTACTGCACATTGTAATACATACACTTACTGCATCTTGTAATACATACACTTACTGCATCTTGTAATACATACACTTACAAGATCTTGTAATACATACACTTACTATATATTGTAATAAATACACTTACTACAGCTTGTGATACACACTCACTTTATCTTGTAATACATACACTTACTACATAGTGTAATACATACAATTAATAAATCTTGTAATACATACACTTGCTATATCTTGTAATGCATACACTTCCTACATTTTTTAATGCATAAACTTACTACATCTCGTAATACATATACTTACTACATCTCGTTATACATATACTTACTACATCTTGTTATTCATACACTTACTACATCTCGTAAAACATACACTTACTACATACTGTAATACATACACTTACTACATCCTGTAGTACATACACTTACTACATCTTGTAATACATTCACTTAATATATCCTGTAATTCTTACACTTAATATATCCTTTAATACATACACTTGATATATCCTGTAATACATACTTACTATATCCTGTAATACATACACCTATTACATCTTGTAATGCATACACTTACTACGTCTCATAATACATACACTTACTACATATTGTCATACATACACTTACTACATCTTGTAATACATACACTTACTCTCTCTTGTAATGCATACACTTACTACATCTCATAATACATACACTTACTACATCTTGTCATACATACACCTACTACATCTTGTCATACATATACTTACTACATCTTGTAATGCATACACTTACTATATCGTGTAATGCATAGACTTACTACATCTCATAATACATACACTTACTACATCTCATAATACATACACTTACTACATCTTGTCATACATACACTTACTACATCTTGTAATACATATACTTACTATATCTTGTAATACATACACTTACTACATCTCATAATACATACACTTAGTACATCTTAATACATAGATTACTACATCTTGTAATACATAATTTTTTTTTTATAATTTACAGACGCAAAGACTATATCCTATAATACATACACTTATTACATCTTGTAATGCATACACTTACTACATCTCATAATACATACACTTACTACATATTGTCATACATACACTTACTACATCTTGTAATACATACACTTACTCTATCTTGTAATGCAGACACTTACTACATCTCATAATACATACATTTACTACATCTTGTCATACATACACTTACTACATCTTGTCATACATATACTTACTACATCTTGTAATGCATACACTTACTATATCTTGTAATGCATACACTTACTACATCTCATAATACATACACTTACTACATCTTGTAATACATACACTTACTACATCTTGTAATACATATACTTACTACATCTCATAATACATACACTTACTACATCTTGTCATACATACACTTACTACATCTCATAATACATACACTTACTACATCTTAATGCATAGATTACTACATCTTGTAATACATATATTTTTTTTTATAATTTACAGACGCAAAGCATGTTGTTAAATACAATGTATACATAACATTTAGATCATATATGCTATATGTATTGTATATGTAATCAAATATTTCTGAATAAAATGTTGTCAGATGTTGAGTCGGACTTGTGTTTCATTTTCATAAATCCATTCTAAAATACCATGGTAACTACAATGGTGGCACACACAGATTACCTAAGCAATTAAAGAAACTAACCCGCGAAAATATCGACAAATTTACCCAAGGAAACCGTTTATCAAAACCTTATCCAGGTGTTCAGGTCATATAATAATGTATATGGGCCGATTAAAATTAAAGGTTTATTCGTGTGTTCTAAAAATACACATGATTGAATATGCGTAAAATGAATTATGAGTTAGTAAATCTTAATTCGATGCTCAAGTTTGAGGTTTTAAACTGACTGGTTAAAACAGTTTATATTGTTTCTAAAGAATTTGGATTCTCAAAATATGCAAGTTATTTAAATACCTCGTCGTCCGTAGGTTTACAAACGGTGTACACATGATGTAAAACGTGCCTGTTGTTGACGGGATAGCTACTTGAAGTCAGCACGTTCAAAGTCATTTTCTTTATATGTCAAATCCAATGAAAATCTATATGTACCACGTGATTATATACTGAAAGGAAAAAGAAACGCATAATCAAAAAATTGCTTATACTACGCTATTATATACACCTAATTCCACGTAATATTCCAGATATATCTCAACGTGTTTTGTACAAAGACAACTCTTTCATGTAGTAGACGTTTTAATCAAAGTATACTTTGTTACACGAAATTCTTTAATGTTGAAGTTTCGCTTGAAAAAGGTCAAGCCATTTCAGTATTGTTTTTAATTTTAAGAGATTGCAACGTTTAAAGGCTAAGTTTGCTCACCAGCTTTAAAGTGGTAATCATTGGTGTGTTCGGTGCTGTTTAAACATTCTTTTCGAAAGGAGAGGCCTAATGTCACCCTGTACCATTCGATAAGCAGTATCATATTACACATACAGTATATAGCGGAAATTTCCATTATGAGTTTCTTTATAATATATTGTTTTCATATTGGGCTTTAGTCCCGAAAATCCAGGATAGATTTTCCGGATTCGACTCTTGGACCGGAAGTGCAATAGCAACATCTCTGAAAGAACTTAAACGAAACAAATTGAGTAGTTCGAATAAACTGCTCGTTCAGATAGACGCTCAGACAGTTTTTAATAGAAATCGTCCTCTAAAAAATGCATGTAAGTCAAGTTACAGTTGGCTTAAGTTGTCTCATTATTAGTAGTGGGAACGCGTTATAGCCGCGTAACATAAAATCTAACGTCATAATATACAAATTAACTTGTCGTCATGGTAGAGAAAAGGAACATTGAGAAGAATAATGGCAAAGAGAACCATGTCCATACGTTACCCGTTGATGTGGTGGAAGTGAACGTTTGTCCTTTTTTCAAACATGCGATGAAATTATGACTTTTTCCAAACACAATAAAGTCCACAGCAAACTGCAAAAGTTAACCGGTCAGATGCTGTGAAGCAAATGTCACTCTCCTACGCAATGTTTAAAAGTCTATTTGGTATCTCTACAATCCAGAATGACGGTGTGGACGTAATTTGGTCATCGGTTGTTTGTAATGCCATTGATGTTGCGGAGGTCCTCTAAAACGAAGAAACGCCTCAGATCCGGTAACATTTTAAGGAAACAGTTTTCTTTTTTTTTTCAAGCACACAAACACGTTTGTTTCGGCATTTGTTAGATTACCCATAGAACGATTAAACTGGTATATTGGTGTCGCAAGATGACCCTAGTAGTTGGGGCTAACTCAGGAAAGAATCAATGACGGTGAATGCATTTACATAAGTTTAATGCAACTTTTAAAATATGTAAAATATATATACAATTATCAAAACAAAAAGCGACTACGCAGATGAAATATGAAAATACTGTTCTCATGAACGTTTAAGACGTTCTTAGTATTATCACAAATACTGAATGTGTCGACTGACTATATACGACACTAAAAAGTTGTTTAAGTTATAATAATGTTGATGTTCACACGATTTATGATCTAGCGAGATAACTGTGATGCGCGAGAGCTCATGAATATGATGATGCGAGAATCCAATGGGTGATTGTCATCAAATGCCTTCTATAAGGGTTGATGACGCGATATAATGATGATTAACCTCCACTGAGGTTGTGGATGATGTTCCTCCAGTCAGGACTGATAACGTGCCCACCTCGGGTCCCGGGGGATGTCGATTCTATAACCTGGCCATGTTGCACAGGTACAGGGACCGTCTCCACCGCTCGTAACGTTATACGTTGATTCTAGTGTCGAATCACCTAAAAGGCTTGCACACCCTAAAGGCTTAGTTCCACTCCGGGAGGCTTATCTGCACCGGACGGGTTAGGCAGTAATAATACATACGTTTTAAATGTCGGTTCATAAACCCACCAAACTTATATAATTATCATTCACCAACAAATCATTATCTAATAAATATATGCAGCCACTCTCTAATTATGATGAGTAGCAATGGATGCATATTCTACAACGCCATGTATACGCGTCGAACCTTTATACTAGTCACTCATCTCATTGTTAACTAATGTACCTACTATACAATGCTATCAATTTAATCGTGTATTACAATCACTGAGTTATACGCCAACGTTAACTAATGTACCTATTATACAACGTTATCAAATTAATATTGTTTTACAATTAATGATCAATTACAATAATTACATCTAATAAAGTAACTTCAAAATCATATGCTAGTCTCAAGTTAATGTTTGCGAAACATAAAAGCTCACCGGATGTCGTAACCGCCAACCAAGATGCCGCCGCCCACTGAATACAAATGCACGATAAAAGTTCATAAAATAAATACTGACCACATATTGCCTGTGAATTTCGCCGGTTCCAACCCCTGCTCAAACAAAGTAACTTTCAATCAATCCCGGCCAGGACTTGAGAACAATGCATTTATAACCGACGTTCCGCCCAAAACATTATTTCCCACGTTCATTCCATGACACACGTGGCAACATGCGCAGTATTAACATCTACATGAAAGGACCCTTAAACAACTTTTCCCTTTAAAGAGCTAGACCTATACTTTTACATGTATTACCACAAAACTAAACTTATTAAACGGCACTTCCGGACGCCCTCTGGCGGCCACTTAAACATTGCACGCTTTTTCGTGTTACCTGAATATATCATGTACATTGTGAATTGGTTTCAACTGAACAATGGATTAGCGTTTGACTGACAGTTGCTTACAAAAGCTGTGTACGACCAATACGATATACTCGTGATTTTTTTGTGACAATTGGAAATGCTATGTCCCTTGCTTGCGTTCTTACAAATGTCATAGACACGCACTTGCCTACTGACTGTTCGTGAACATGTTCTGGAGACTTTCTTATGAACGACAATAAATGCTCAGTTTTGTCCCAGCTTTTCGAAGGAAAAGAAGATGCATATATGTTGTGTTGGTTTTTTTCATCAGCGACAGCGACGAAGGTATCAACGTTACGTGCATGGGTTTAGCTCTGTAAGAATAAGCAGTATAACAACCAAGCTTGGCTCATATTTGTATAATGGGTAAAAGTGTCCGATGGGACAGTGGCCCACAGTGTCGGTGGCACGACATATGAAATTCGGATACCATACCTGTCTTTTTACCGCCTGAACATTCCCTGTATTAAATCAAGTACCCAAACGCTGCTGTGTGATTGAGCTTTGTTCAGTCATTTGCCCCACCGAAGCTAGAATACGCGACCTTCAGCTGCTCCATAGTCGATCGTTGTAACAGCTCGGCCACGGCATCTCTCTGTATACTGATAAGTCAATTGTATGTATTTTGTAACGATGTTATTTGTCACTTTAATAAAATAATAAAATATATATGTTAATTGTGATGTTAGTACCCTTGTTTCTACCGCCGTTTACTTTTATCAAAAGCTTTGTTATTTTAGCTCCAAATTATCTAAAGATTACTGATAGCCCGACAGTGTTAGTTATATCAGGTTTTTTTTATAGTGTATAATACTGTGTGTTATATATATAGTATATATAGGAAGTATCGTTTGTATAGGGCATGGCAGATCAGGGCTGGACAGGGTAGGGCAGGGCAGGGCAGGGCAGACTTGCAAGTTAGTAGGTTGTACCTAATTTCCAATATTCACTAGACTAAATTGACTGTGAGGAAACAAATAGTAATACATGGCGAAGAGTGCAGTTAACAGAACACATATATAATCCATATTATTACATTTTACAATAATATACAATTCAACTAAACAATATTAGACTTAACGTTTGTAGTCATCTTTCATTCATGGTTAATAATTGGATGACTGGAAATGGGTGAGTACATGTATACGTAACCCTATTTCCTGTTGAAAACAAACGCTGTAAACGGTGCAATTTGTACAACCGCGTAACCACTAAATGATAACATAAAGCATAAAGTTCACAACAGTGTGGATATTTTACAAACGATCTGCATAACATGATCTCGTAACATATGTTCATTTTAGCTGTTCAATTTTCAGAAAACGTTATTCAATAGAGATTGACATTACACGTATATGATTCTTAAATCGAAACAACGCTGGTCAATCAAATGTTTGTCTAATATATATAGATTTTTGCTGTACTACTACCCTTTATACAAATACGATCCATGCTTGGGAGCCCACGTTCGATTGCAAATACGTTACTCTTCATTCATCACGTAATCAATCACGCGTACGTTCCGACGATGTAATGCATGTCTCTTAGTGACTGAGGAACAATCGCATAAACTTAACGCTGATGCTTTCGGCGCCGTAGCCGATGAAAAACACCTCCACTTATATGCCTCTTTATCTTCTTCGAAAAGGTGAGACAACAACTAAGTAAGCGAGTAAGTTATTTCTTTATTTATAGAGGGTGGTTACTAAATTGGCATAGTCAATCTTCCTTGAGGCCCTCTTAATAACATATTTACAAATATAATACAAAAAATAAACGTAATTTATCAAATAGCTGTAGGCATACTTATGAACACATATCAAATCAATCAAGATTAAACATAAACATACTACAATGCATACATAAACATAGACACATTTGTATAGTGTATACATCATTACTGATTTTAACCCATGGAATTAACAATATGTAAAAGCAAACTAGACTATGCTAGATTTAGATTCGATTTTTACTTTTTACCCATTTCAAACATTTGTTGAAAAATATATTCAAAGATGTAGAGTTTTTAATTTCGAGGGGAATACTATTTCATACTAATGTTCCAGAATATGATAAGCTCCATTTTAATAGTTCCTTATTTGGCTTAGGTATTATGAAAATTATATTTGTAATTAATCTCAGTTGCATTGAAGTAGTGCGCTCATTTACTCTCATATGCAACAAGTCGCTTAGATATTGCGGTAACATTTGATTTGCTATTTTATACATGCTTTTAGCTTTTTGAACAAAAACAATTTCTTCGGATGATAACATATTAAGAGAAACAAAATACGCGCAGTTTCAAAATTAATATATTCATTACCCTGTATAATGTTTCATGCCCTTCTTTGTAATTTTGTAATTCTATATACATTGATATTAGAAGAGTTTCCCAGATAACGCAGCAATAATTAAGATGAGGCTGTATATATGCATTGTAGAATAATAAACTATGTTCCTGTAATATATACGAAAGTATTCTGGATAACAGCCACATACATGACGGAAAATGGTTATTCCATTGCGTATTTTCATCAATATTTACACCTAATATTGTGTCGCCGGTTATCATTTTTAACTCTATATTTTCGTAATTAAGCATCAATGAAGTATCATTCAAATGTGCTAGTTTCTGTCTAGCTGTAATGAACATGACTTTGTTTTTTCCCGTATTTAATAACATACCATTCTCTTCGTGTCAATCTACATTTGTAATAACGTAAACAAGTTGAGAGCATTTCCAATATATCCAATTTAATCGCTATATGCGTAAGCTAACATCTGCCGAAATATGTGTGTGCTTGAAAAAGAAGAAAAAAAGTTTCTTTAAAATGCTATCTGACCTCAGGTGTTACTTCGTTTTAGAGTTCTTCCACCACATCAATGGCGTTACAGGAACAAGATGACACAAATACGTCTACAAAGTCATTCTGGATGTAAAGATACAAAACAAACTTGAAGACATTGCGTAGGAGAGGATCATTTACTTCACAAAATAATGTACAGCGCGATTTAATCCATTTGACCGGTTAACCTTTGCATTTTCTGTGCACTTTATTGTGTTTGGGTAGAACATGTCATACTTTCATTGAATGATTTAAAAAAACGTTAGCCGACGTTCAAGCGAGTGTTCGAAAATGGGTGGACCACATCTTGCGCTATGTCACACTTCTGGAATATATAAATAAGAACAAACATATGATCATTTCTTAATTTTACACCCCATTGAGGCTTTATTGCACCACGACATGTTGTTACTTCATGGACAGGGATGTATTGTATGCAGCCGTGCCTTTAATAGTGGTTGAATGGAGACAACTGCTATAGTTCTCTGTAGTATGTTTACTCAAGTTTATGTCCCTTATTTCACAGGTCGATAGCTGGCTATGTTCACAGTACTGAGTAATAACTGTAAAAGTTAATGAGACCATTTATCATGAGGTCAATGTATTATTTATATTGTATACGGTTGCCATGTATGTCTTGACAAACTGGTTATTGTACAAATACAGCTTGGTTGACAGGATTGAGTGAGTGAAAACTAACTTAGGTCACCCCTAACCCTGCATGGCATGATAACTCTAACTAACTCAGTCTTTGCCTACCATCTCTAAGAGAAACACCTATTTCAGTAGAGATGTAATAAAATATATTTTAATAGTTAGTAAAGGTCTGATTGAGAATGTAGTTTTATATATTCTACAGCTATTAGATTCTTGGTAAATATTTGGTTGCAGAACCTAAATATGGATTTGTCTGGTGAGTTCTCGATTGTTTGGTATATTAATGAAATTGCCGCGTTTGTAGATAATGTATTTCTGTAATGGCTGCAATGTCATTCATGTTGTAATTGTTTGTTAAATGTGATGTTTGTATCTATTGCAGGCTTTATATTACCCGTATATAAAGAACCCTAAATCATGGATTGGAGTTGTTGAATTTACCCCCATAAGACCATGGTAACAAATGGCGCCCAACGTTTTGGAGGGAAATTTAAGCCAGCCAGATGCCGACTCCGACGACGACTATAAGTGTCCGATTCCAAAGATCAGGATGGCGGGAGTGCAATGGATGATTCGTTCTAGTGTTTCGTTTATAGCGCTGCAGCAGATCTGATAGGAGGCCTACTTTGGTAGCATCCATATACTATGCTGAAATAAATTCTAAAATTGTTAACCAATATTATCTGAAATGAATCCATCTCCATACGTATCTGCGAAATGGAAAACAGAACAATTAATGGGGTTTTACGTCCCGTCAACATATCATAATGGGTTAACTTGAGAAGGCAACCTCAAAGGGAAATGAGATTGATCTCGCTAAAATACACATGTCAAGTACATCATATCTTCACGACATCACGTCGCGACAAATACTGACATCATACACTGAAAAATGATAAAAGATAACATTATACATAATAAATCTCTTGCTTCGGTGTTGTGGCTGTCTGCTGCACAACCCACTGTCCCAATCGGTTTGGTGGTTGCCGTTCTCTGGTTGACCGTATCGGTGGCTCCGGTTGCTGCACCAGTGTACCATCTGGGTGATCTTCCGGTGGACGTTCTGGTGGACGGGAGATGGATACATTTCAGATAATATTGACAGTGTTAGTTATATCTGTTGTTTTTTATAGTGTATAATACCGAGCAGAGCTCGGCCGGCGCAGCCGGCCGACGATGATCGGCTAATGGTAACACATGTGCAAATGTTGAAATCGTACCTGGCTGGGCAAAAAAACTGTGTCGCACCGGAAGCGCCGCCATTGATGAAATTGTGTTCAGCAATTTCGGAGTTTTTCCTGAAATCATCAGGGGATCAGTCTGTTTCGCTTGGACGATTGTCTCTTTTCGTAGTTTGGAGTATTCGTACTAGTTCGGCTAATCCCGTCACAAGTAGTTACGAATGAAGCGATATTCATTAAAAGAATGCTTATCATTAGAAGTTGTTTTATTATTTGTTACTGGTTGTCAAAATTAAACTAATTAAAAAATTCAAGAATTCAAAATTCAAAAATTCAAAATTTCAAAAATTCCAAAACATTTAAAAATATAAAAATTCAAAAATTTTAAAATTCAAAAATTCCAAAAAATTAAAAATTCTAACACGACCTCTGCAGTCTTTCATATACACAAAGAAGGGAGACAGCTGTATGATATTCTACGATAAAACACAGCTGTTACATTAATTCCCCGCGTATACTTCATCCGTTGGAAGCGCCACGTTACATGACGTCACTCGGTAAATATACGTCACGAAGACAAACTGAACAGTAATTTTAATGAAATGTTAATTACAACAAAATTGCCATTCTCCCAAACCGTGCACACACCCGAAATAAACCCATCATATGCACATGTACATATAACATTAATAAGCATCTTGAACGAGGTGAGAACGTTTGACGTCATACAGCGCAAGCTATATGACGTAAGCAATGACTTAATTGTTTGTCACGTGAAAACTAGTGCATTGAAACGCAGAACTTTGCATACGGGGGCGCCCAATGGAACAGCCTGTAAACATAGCAGCCTGATTACCTTGACCTCCGAGATAATATATAGTGCCCCAACAGTAGCGTAAATAATGGGGTAATTGTTGTGTTAGAATCGAAATAATAAATACGGACCTGTATTTTATCGGTGAATAAAATACAGTTAGTCGTTCGGATGCGAGAAATTAAATCACTCGTTCTAACGCACTCGTGATTTAATTACTACGCATCCGAACTCCTAACTGTATTTTATTCACCGATAAAACACAGGTACTTATTTATTATTTCTTAAATATAAAAATTCAAAAATTTGAAAAATTCAAAAATTTGAAAAATTCAAAAATTTGAAAAATTCAAAAATTCAAAAATTCCAAATTTTCAAATTTTCAAAAATTCAAAATTCAAAATTTCAATTCTATTTCAAAATTCAAAATTTCAAAAATTAAAAATTCCATGAATAATTTGATTTAATAATAAAATAATTGTTGCCTTTTGGGTTCTGTCGATATGTGTTGTATTTATCGACCTGAGAAAAGTGATATAGAGTTTAATAACCAGTGTTTTTGAGATACGGGAAATATCTCCCGAGGTAGAGAAATGGCCCCGATATAAGAGCGAGTGCGGAGCACGAGTTCTTATATAGGGGCCATTTCTCTACCGATATTTTCAGTATCTCAAAAACACTGTTTATTAAACTATATATTACATAATTTAAAATGATTTTATTAATATTTCTAATGATTAATGCCTTTTTACACCAGGGAGATATTTCCCAGTAGAGCAAACGAGTAGATATAGCTTTTCTATTCCCAGTATTTCCTATACAAATCACAGACAAATATGTAATATATACACATATCGACCTCACTAAAAGGCAATACTTTTATAATATTGCTGATAACAGGTTTGGCATGGAGGAGTTAGTCCAAATTTACCACAGTCCTGACATGACCAAACTTTAATACGAGAGGGAAATGATAAATGGTCAAGGGTGGGCCACAGCTTGTGAGATTGAAACTGTGCAGTGCTCAAGAAATAGGATAGCCCGACGCCCGGGGCTCCTCGAAATCCATTCCGGGCCTGTCTCATTTTGCAGACGAGGAGCCCGTCGGGCCTGTCTAAAAAAAAAAAAAAAAAATTATCCACAAAAAAAATCAGTTTTACTGGATCTCAAGCTCAAGTTCCTCAAGACAAAATACTCCCATGTGTATTGTGAACTGTGAAAACACTTGCAATAAAGTAATTAAAATGTGTTATACACACATTGAAACAATAAGAAGTTTGAATATTTTGCCTGGCTTCGTGTCGGCAGTTTGTCACAACTTTGAGGTCGACATTTGTTGACATAAAAACTCATTATTCTGCTATTAGGGTGGTGTTTTCTTTCCATTGTGATAAAAAATACCGTTTTTGTCATTAAAAACACACTAATGCATGGACATTTTTTGTTATTGATGGTATTTCGATTGAATGTTTGTGAAATGGTCGGGCCGTAAAAGTGCGGTGTCATAGTAGTTCGGATGGTACATAATTTCGGATTTTTTTTTTTTTTTTTTACATAATCAAATAAGAAAAACTGTCGTTTACAAATACATGTTGGTGGAAAGAAAAATATATATACTGTATATGTATAAATACAGATATAAAGTATATTTCCATTCATTATTTAAGGTGTAAGGAGTTCCTGGAATCCTACTTTTAAATGAATTCAAGTCTAGGCTCCTAATTCTTTTCTTGGAGACAGTGATGACAAAAAGAAAAAGTATAGCCAGAGGAGGCTCTGATAGTCTCATAAAACTCGATTAAAAAATTGGCTCCAAGTTTAGCTCCAGTTTCACCAAGTCGGCTCTGATTATTATCGTTTGGCAAAAGTGCTAGTACTCTCCTTTGCATTGGTTATAAATTACTATGTAATATTCTATTCTAACATATTTTAATCGAAATGGTAAATAAGTCCGCTGACCAGGGAGCATAAAGTGGTAGCAAAAAGAAAAATATAGTCAGGGGAGGTTCTGAGCTTGATTAATACATACGTAACAAAATTAATGTGTGCTATAAAAGTGAATAAAGACACATTTCCAATAAGAAAGAAATATTGGACCTTTCCATTTTAAATCAGGGCCTGTCCATTTCAAATCAGGGCCTGTCCATTTCAAATCGGGGCCTGTCCATTTTCAGAAGCAACAAGCCCTGGGCCTGTCTCTTAAAATAATTTTCTTTGAGCACTGCTGTGTCTACCATTTTAGGCTACAACATCAATGTAACATGAGTTTGGTGCAGAGCAATATCACATGTATTCTTTTTCAACCAATGAAGGAGAATTGTCATGTACAACCATTGACTTGCTTTTGAACAATAAACAGTTTCAAGTTCTAGTGACGCTGATAGTAGTAAAAGTAAAAAGCGAATATCACCCACCGAAAACACGCATGGCAACAAGAGCAAACATAATTCAGAAAATTATATTAGTACACCATATACTGAACCAAATAAGTACTCAAATTCCAACTCTAATATAACCAATGACATCCAATCTTTATGTAGGAAACTAGGAATCAAAACCTCTTGAAAACGAAACACAGTCAGAATCAAAGAAAAGGGAATTGAGAAATAAACGGGAAAAAAAGGTATATTATCAAAACATATCAAATAAATGACATATCAGAAGCTGCACCATTACAGAAAGATGAAAAATGCAACCTTGCTATGGATGCTATACTTGCCTTTGAAATAGAACAGATGTCGTACGTTTTTTCTAAATGCGAAATTTGTCTAGAAAGAAGAACTGATTGAAAATGTTCAATGACACTGTTTGTAGTAGCTGCCAAAAAGATATGTCTGATACAAAATAATTCTCTCTGGAAAACAATATAAACCCAAGGAAAGGTGCCTCTTGAGTTGAAAGAGTAAAAATAAGATAATTTTCAAAATTTGGTTTTAAAAAAAATCACACCGTAAATACCTTAACTTTTACAATAAACTTGGTTGAACATCTATGATAAAGACGAAGCGTCTCCGTGGTCGAATGGTTAACAACGTTGCATTCTAAACCTTCACCTCTCATCGCTGCGGGTTCGAATTCCACTGTGAGCTCGATTTGTAAGTGAGGACGTGTCGATTCTTACGGATGACGGGAGGTTTACAGTAGTGGTTCTACCCAGGAAAAGTGGGTGGATGCCTCCAACACAAAAAAAATCGACCGTCATACTAGTATATAACCTTACATGTGTTGAAAATGACATAAAACAGCATACAAACAAACAAACTATGATAAAGATCGAGTTTGAGTTTACCACCTACCACAATTTAGAGGTGTGTCAAATGCCCAGGCCATTGCTTGGTCAGCTGATTTTGATGATCGAAATTATGAATAGTCAATTAATTTACTCATATGTTGATTGACAAGAAACTTAAGATAGGTAAGTATGTTATTACAACAATATAGAATAATTATTAAGAGTAAAATATTTGGTTTATTAGTTAAATTTTACATGTGATCCGATATATCATATAAGTATTACTTTTAAGAGCTCTGCTCGGTCTTAGGCAGTGCCTAAAATTCATATTACTGTGTGTTATATATATAGTATATATAGGAAGTATCGTTTGTATAGGGCATGGCAGATCAGGGCTGGACAGGGTAGGGCAGGGCAAGGCAGACTGGCAGGTTAGTAGGTTGTACTTAATTTCCAATATTCACTAGACTAAATTGACTGTGAGGAAACAAATAGTAATACATGGCAAAGAGTGCAGTACACAGAACACATATATAATCCATATTATTACATTTTACAATAATATACAATATTATCTTAAATGTATCCATCTCCATACGTATCTGCGAAATGGAAAACAGAACAAATAATGGGGTTTTACGTCCGTCAACATAACATAATGGGTTAACTTGAGAAGGCAACCTCAAAGGGAAATGAGATTGATCTCGCTAAAATACACATGTCAAGTACATCATATCTTCACGACATCACGTCGCGACAAATACTGACATCATACACTGAAAAATGGTAAAAAATAACATTATACATAATAAATCTCTTGCTTCGGTGTTGTGGCTGTCTGCTGCACAACCCACTGTCCTAATCGGTTTGGTGGTTGCCGTTCTCTGGTTGACCGTCTCGGTGGCTCCGGTTGCTGCACCAGTGTACCATCTGGGTGATCTTCCGGTGGACGTTCTGGTGGACGGAAGATGGATACATTTCAGATAATATTTGTTAACAATTTTAGAATTTATTTCAGCATAGTATATGGATGCTAATCTGTTTGCTTTCAGACTTTGGAGTTGGTCCATTTTTGCTGAATTAATAATATTTGCAAAGATAATAAATGTACCTGGTTAAGTCAGTTATGTTGAATATTTTCAGGTATACCTATTTGTGTTTATTTTATAACTTTTAATTAAATGTCTTATTTACAGCGCAGGCATCTGGTTAATAAATGTCAGGAGCCATTTCACTGAGCCGGGAAGTATGTAGCCGTGCCTTTAATAGTGGTTCAAGGGAGACAACTGCTATAGTTCTCTGTAGTATGTTTACTCATATTTATGTCCCTTATTCCACAGGTCGATAGCTGGCTATGTTCACAGTACTGAGTAATAACTGTAAAAGTTAATGAGACCATTTATTATGAGGTCAATGTATTATTTATATTGTATACGGTTGTCATGTATGTCTTGACAAACTAGTTATTGTACAAATACAGCTTGGTTGACAGGATTGAGTGAGTGAAAACTAACTTAGGTCACCCCTAACACTGCATGGCATGATAACTCTAACTAACTCAGTCTTTGCCTACCTTCTCTAAGAGAAACACCTATTTCAGTAGAGATGTAATAATATATATTTTAGTAGTTTTCTATAGACTTGTAAAGGTCTGATTGAGAATGTAGTTTTATATATTCTACAGCTATTAGATTTTTGGTAAATATTTGGTAGCAGAACCTAAATATGGATTTGTCTGGTGAGTTCTCGATTGTTTGGTATATTAATGAAATTGCAGTCACAGAATTTGTGTAAGTTTTGGTTATTTTAAGACTGGTTAACACAGTGAGTCTATTTTTAGACTAGGTCGGATTTACAACTGTCAGTTATTTGGATCATGTTTAGACGGAGGTTTGGTGATATTCTGGTTAAACTAAATTATGAGATAGTATGATATGCTTCATTATTAGTGACAATAAACATTATTTAGGCATATTGTCACAAAATGTCACGGGTAGAGCGTACTGGTCGTACATAGCTCTTGTAAGTAATCGGTTACACCCAAATCTATTGTTCGAGTTGAAACAATTTCACAATATTCATGATCTATTCATGTAACACGTAAAAGCGTGCACATTTTAAGTGGCCGCCAGAGAGGCCGTGTCATAAGTTTAGTTTTGTGCTAATGCATGTAAACGTATAGGTATATTTTCCTTAAACGGCAAAATTGTATAAGGGGCCTCTCGTGTAGATTCAATACTGTAGATTTAGCCACGTTGGTCACGGACTGAACGGGGGAAATAATGATTTGGGCGTAATGTTTGCTATAAAACCCATTGTCTTCTAGCTCTCGCCGGGATGATCGATAGTACTTTGTTGGAACAGAGATTGGACGGCAAAATTCATAGGCAACATGTGGTTAGTAGTTTTATTAAACTTTTATCGTACATTTGTATTCGGTGGGCGGCGCCATCTTGTTTGGCGGTTACGACATCCGGTTAGCATTGATGTTTCTCAAACATAACTTTAGACTAGCATATTATTTTGAAGTTACTTTATTAGATGTAATTATTGTAATTGATCATTAATTGTAAAACAATATTAATTTGATAACAGTGGATAATAGGTGCATTAGTTAACGTTGGCGTATAACTCAGTGATTGTAATACACGATTGTTAACATTAGTTAACAATGAGATGAGTGACAAGAATAAATGCGTGCATGCATTACTCAGTGAGTGTAATATATGAGTAATTTGATCATGTTTATATTACATGTATTAGGGGCATTGATTAACAGCGACGTACATAGCGTATACATGGCGTTGTAGAATATGTATACATTGCTACTCATCATTAGTATTAGCTTACATATATTGATTGAATAATGATTTGTTTGGGTAATGATAATTATGCAAGATTGTTATGTTTGTCAACCGACATCTAAAACGTATGTATAATTACAGACTAAGCCATCCAGGGTTGGAAATAAGCCATCCAGGGTTGGAGATAAGCCATCCAGGATATAAGCCATCCAGGGTTGGAGTAAGCCATCTAGGTTTGGATATCCAGGAGTGGAGCTAAGCTTCCACGCTTCACGTTTACGAGCGGTGGAGACGGTCCCCGTACCTGCGTCAGCATGGCCAGGTTTTACTTACGACAACCCCCGGGACACAAGGTGGGCCCGTTACCAGTCCTCACTGGAGGAATATCACTCACAATCTCAGTGGAGGTTAACTATCACTGCATCGCGTCATCAACCGTTACAGAAGGCATTTGAGGACAATCATCCATTGAATTCGCGCATCATCATCTTCATGAGCTCACGCGCATCACAGTTATCGCGCTAGATCAACATTGTTATAGCTTTAGCAACACTTTAGTGTCTTAGACATTCAGTATTTATAACAATACTAAGAAGGTCTTAAACGTTCATGAGAACATTCTTTTCATAGTTCATTGGTGTATTCGCTTGTTTTTTTAGATAATTGTATATATATTAAACATATTTTAAAAGTTGCATTAAACTTATGTAAATGCATTCACCGTCATTGATTCTTCCCTGAGTTAGCCCAACTACTAAGGTCATCCTGTGACAACTGGTGTCAGAAGTGGGATTTTGGGCGACTACGGAGGGAAAGAATCAATAAGTGATCTTTATGATGATATACTAAATCTCTACTTATTATTTTAGAATTGTGTACCACCCTCTGATCCATCAAGGCGACTGTCGACGATCACGGCCACAGCTTGGAAGACAAGTCAAGACACGACAAGGGTAGTGTGAGTCCAATCTGTTGTTTTGTCCGTTCTTTCCTTGGCGCGAGGTCGCAGTGGTCTACACGATTGGGTTTGAGGCACTTTTGCTCAATAATTTGGGTGTTAGTTTTTACCTCCATGATATACACATAGTATCCAATTAGGTTGGCGAACAAGACGTTATACTCATGGTGTGACACTCGAGTATACTTATATTGACGGGAGAAGTAAATATACATGTACATGTTATACACATTTCTATGATTGTTTAAGGTTTATGTCCAATATCAAATATAGATAATTTATGTAGTGTATATGTTTTGTGGAAGCTAGATACTATCTATACTTAACCGTTAGTAGTTAGCGCTAGTACAAATGTGTATGTAACTTGTCCTATGATGATGCCCAGGTATTTACTGAGGACACAGTGACTTACCATTAGTAGTTAGGTGAGTAGAATTATTAGTGACGTGTGTATTGTAATTATTGTAGTTAGTAGTCCACAATGTCCATAGACATGACGTCCATAAAGGATCTTACGGAAATGGGTAAGGAGTTAGGTTATGCTGGAGAGGAGCTTAGAACCTTTGTTAAAGACGAACAGGCTAGGGAAAGGGAATTTAGACTTAAGGAAAGAGAATTAGCAAAGCAGGAAAGAGATGAAGAAAGTAGATTCGCTAAAGTGAAGCGAGGTGAAGAAAGTAGACTAGCCACAGAGAAGTTAGAATTAGAAGATAGTTTAGCTAAAGAGAAGTTAGAATTAGAAAGTAGAATAATAAGGGAGAAGCAAGAGTTAGAACATGAGAGGTTCGAAACAGATGGTAGACAAGCTAAGGCTAAGATGATAATGGAAAGGGAGCAAAAAGAGTTTGATCATAAGTTAGCTTTAGAGTTGGAAGCAGCTAAGACACATAGTAAGGACAGTGGAACTGTAGGGAAAGATAGTTATTCTGAGAAGTTAAAAGGTTCGAAGTTACCATACTTTGATGCTGACAAAGATAACATGGACAGTTACTTGTTACGGTTCGAGCGTTATGCTGAGTTACAGGAATGGACCAAAGATAAGTGGGCAGTTCATTTAAGTGCGTTATTGAGAGGCAAGGCCTTAGATGTATTTTCTAGATTACCTAGTGTAGATGCTCTTGACTATGACAAGTTAAAGGATGCTCTTTTAAAGAGATTTGAGTTAACTGAAGAAGGTTTTAGAAAGCGGTTTAGAGCTTGTCTGCCTGAGAAAGGCGAGTAATTTATTCAGTTTATTAGTAGGTCTAGAAATTACTTAGATAGGTGGTTAGAGTTAGGGAAGGTAGCGCAGACTTATCAGGGCCTCATAGATTTCTTGTTGCGGGACCAGCTATTCAATGTTTGTAGTAGAAATCTGTTCTTATTTCTTAAAGAAAGAAAACTAACTAGTGTAGATGAAATGGCAACTCAAGCAGATCAGTTTGCCGAGGCTAGAGGTGGAGCTCATAATGTAGTGTTGAAAGACAGAACTTTTAGAGATAAGCACAGAACGATCATAAACAGAAAGGCCAGAGTGGAAACTATAGAGGTGGAGGTAGTTCGATGGGTGCTAGAGGAGGTAGCAATAGTGGTAACATAGGTAGACTTTTTATTCGTTGTCGTTACTGTAATGAGAATCATGTTTCACATGAGTGTAGGAAAGCGGTGAAAGTGTCCGCTGTCGTAGACAATTTTAGTGACAATAGTAGAGTGGACAACAATGTAGGTAGTCAGAACCAAGGTTTTAACAACCCATGGAATTTCGGTAGAGGTAGAGGTGGTAAAAACCGAGGTAGAGGTAGAGGCAGAGGTAGTAATAGTCCGGTTATTAAAACCGAGAGTAGTAGCTGTTGTGTTAAAGCGGATGGTATAATGGCGAAGATCGGAACATGTCTCTTTCCGTATGCAAATCTTCCAACGGCAGATGGTAGAGTGAATGGCACGGACGTAATTGTAATGAGGGATACATGTTGTACAGGTGTGGTAGTTAGGCGTAGTTTAGTTACGGATGACCAGTTGGTAGGTAAACAGTCACCATGTATGTTGTTAAATAAGTCGGTAGAGCACGTGCCAATAGCGAGAATAGATGTAGAAACACCTTTCTTTAAAGGGACTACATAGGCACTATGTATGGATGACCCGATGTATGATTTAACGATAGGGAACATAGAAGGTTCAGCACTTCCGGTAATGTCCGATTTTAGAAGTAGCATAAATATGCCGTAGAGACTAGAGCGCAGGTTCAGAAGCAATCTCAGGCTTATAGAAAATTAAAGGTTCCTGCAGCCGTAGGTGACATATCTAAAGCGGAGTTTATAGAAGCACAAACTCAAGACGAGTCATTAGGTCCTTGTAAGGTGAAGGCCAAGGATGGTGTAGTGAAGAAGTGTAAAGGGTCCGGTAGTTGTAAGTTTGTACATAAGAATAGGTTATTGTACAGAAAATTTGAAGATAGTGGTAGTAGACAGTTTCACCAATTAGTGGTACCTACCCAGTATAGAACGACAGTGCTTAAGGTAGCTCATGAGTCGATTATGGGAGGTCACTTAGGCGTAAAGAAAACGTCAGATAGAGTATTGGCAGAATTTTATTGGCCAGGCGTTAGTGGAGATGTAACTAGGTATTGCAGGTCCTGCGATGTATGCCAAAGGACAGTACCAAAAGGTCGAGTGACCAAAGTACATTTAGGTCAGATGCCACTGATAGATACACCATTTAAGCGGGTAGCCGTAGACATAGTTGGACCACTTTTTCCAGTGTCGGATAGGAAAAATAGGTACATTTTAACCATGGTAAACTATGCAACTAGGTATCCGGAGGCAGTAGCATTGCCCTCAATTGAAACTGAGAGGGTAGCTGAGGCATTAGTTGATATGTTCAGTAGGCTAGGTGTACCAGAGGAAATGCTGACTGATTGTGGGTCACAGTTTACGTCAGAACGTATGGCTGAAGTAAGCAGGTTATTGTCTTTGCGTCAAATCATGACAACACCATATCACCCTATGTGTAACGGGTTAGTCGAACGATTTAACGGTACGTTAAAGCAAAGGTTACGGCGTATGTGTACCGAGAAACCCAAAGATTGGGACAAGTATCTCAATGCTTTATTGTATGCATTTAGAGAGGTTCCACAAGAGAGTTTAGGATTTTCTCCATTTGAGTTATTGTACGGTAGGTCAGTTAGAGGTCCCATGAGGATTCTTAGAGAGATGTGGGCAGGTGAAGTAGATAGTGATGAGGTTAAGACTACATATCAGTATGTTTTAGATCTGAAGGAGAAACTAGAGGAGACTTGTAAGATAGCTCAAAGTCAGTTAGTTAAGGCAAGTACCAAGTATAAACGGTACTATGACCAGAAAGCTAGAGCTAGGAAGTTTAAGATAGATGACCAGGTGTTACTGTTACTCCCGACCGACAATAACAAGTTGTTATTACAATGGAAAGGTCCGTTTTACGTTAGAGGGATAGTGAACACTATGGATTACCGTATCGAGATAAACGGAAAGTTAAAGACCTTTCATGCGAATATGCTGAAAGTGTATATCAGTAGAACCGATAATGTGCAACAAGGGGTGTTAACTGCAGTTAATGTTGCAGTTATTGAGGATAGTGAGGAAGACAGTAGTGAGGACACTAGTCCCATGTACTGTCCCACTAGTGTAGGTAATGAGACAGCAGCCGATGTAGACATGTCGGGCATGCTTAGTGTAGCAGAGAAACGAGAGGTAAGTCGTTTAGACTCTGCATGTAGTACTGTTCGGTCCGATAAGTCGAGACCAACAGATGTAGTGCAGTGTAGCTTTAAGCACACTTTACCAAAGCCGATTAGGGAAACGAGAGACCCTACTCCATTTCGCACACAGTATACTGGTAATGCGATGGATGCAATGTGTAAAATTGGAGTTCTGGTAGTGGCAGGAAGTAGTGTTATTAGCAACAGTAGAGTCGGTGTAATAGACCGTGGAAAGGACAATATTGGGGCAGACTATTTAAGTCGCCGCACATAATGACCGGTTTAATACAATAGTGTATTGCAGTGTATTGTACAATAGTAGTATATGTTACGACAGGGTAGTGTACAAGTGTAGAATAGTGTTGAAATTGTAATTACATATTATAGTTAGATTATAACTGCAGTGGATGTTTTCCGGAAGACGGTCATTGTACTGGCTGAAGGTTGCATCCCTCAGTAGTAATAGTTAACATACTCAAGCGATTGAGCGATCACCTTGTACGTTTTGTCGCTCATTTGCTCAGAAGATTTAATAGTTTCTTAACGTGTAAATATCAATTATCATTTCGTTGAATTTTAAAAGTGTAGCACTTTCTTTAAGTGGGGAGATGTTGTCACAAAATGTCACGGGTAGAGCGTACTGGTCGTACATAGCTCTTGTAAGTTATCGATTACACCCAAATCTATTGTTCGAGTTGAAACAATTTCACAATATTCATGATCTATTCATGTAACACGTAAAAGCGTGCACATTTTAAGTGGCCGCCAGAGAGGCCGTGTCATAAGTTTAGTTTTGTGCTAATGCATGTAAACGTATAGGTATATTTTACTTAAACGGCAAAATTGTATAAGGGGCCTCTCGTGTAGATTCAATACTGTAGATTTAGCCACGTTTGTCACGGACTGAACGGGGGAAATAATGATTTGGGCGTAATGTTTGCTATAAAACCCATTGTCTTCTAGCTCTCGCCGGGATGATCGATAGTACTTTGTTGGAACAGAAATTGGACGGCAAAATTCATAGGCAACATGTGGTTAGTAGTTTTATTAAAATTTTATCGTACATTTGTATTCGGTGGGCGGCGCCATCTTGTTTGGCGGTTAGCATTGATGTTTCTCAAACATAACTTTAGACTAGCATATGATTTTGAAGTTACTTTATTAGATGTAATTATTGTAATTGATCATTAATTGTAAAACAATATTAATTTGATAACAGTGGATAATAGGTGCATTAGTTAACGATGGCGTATAACTCAGGGATTGTAATACACGATTGTTAACATTAGTTAACAATGAGATGAGTGACAAGAATAAATGCGTGCATGCATAACTCAGTGAGTGTAATGTATGAGTAATTTGATCATGTTTCTATTACATGTATTAGGGGCATTGATTAACAGCGACGTACATAGCGTATACATGGAGTTGTAGAATATGTATACATTGCTACTCATCATTAGTACAGCTTACATATATTGATTGAATAATGATTTGTTTGGGTAATGATAATTATGCAAGATTGTTATGTTTGTCAACCGACATCTAAAACGTATGTATAATTACAGCCTAAGCCATCCAGGGTTGGAAATAAGCCATCCAGGGTTGGAGATAAGCCATCCAGGATATAAGCCATCCAGGGTTGGAGTAAGCCATCTAGGTTTGGATATCCAGGAGTGGAGCTAAGCTTCCACGATTAACGTTTACGAGCGGTGGAGACGGTCCCCGTACCTGCGTCAGCATGGCCAGGTTTTACTAACGACAACCCCCGGGACACAGGGTGGGCCCGTTACCAGTCCTTACTGGAGGAATATCACTCACAATCTCAGTGGAGGTTAACTATCACTGCATCGCGTCATCAACCCTTACAGAAGGCATTTGATGACAATCATCCATTGAATTCGCGCATCATCATCTTCATGAGCTCTCGCGCATCACAGTTATCGCGCTAGATCAACATTGTTATAGCTTTAGCAACACTTTAGTGTCTTAGACATTCAGTATTTATTACAATACTAAGAACGTCTTAAACGTTCATGAGAACATTCTTTTCATAGTTCATTGGTGTATTCGCTTGTTTTTTTTAGATAAATGTATATATATTAAACATATTTTAAAAGTTGCATTAAACTTATGTAAATGCATTCACCGTCATTGATTCTTTCCTGAGTTAGCCCAACCACTAAGGTCATCCTGTGACACATATAGACCTTATTGTGCAGCAATTTCTGGTATATTCCAGAGTATTATACACGTATACTTAGTGAAAGTGTATTTTCTTGACCAACCAAGTGTCATTCTTAATGAACACTAGTGTAAACACTTAAAAGTGATTATATTTATTTTTGTGCTTTTTGCGTGTGTATTAAGTTTATGAACTTAGCATACAGTGATAGATTTTCCACACTATTATACTGTGTGATTTTGAATATTGGCAATGATCAGTGAACTCTTTTTAGAGCAGAGATAGTTATTTGGTATTTTCAAAAGAATTGATAAAATAAGTGCGGATTTTGATATCTTTAGTATGTCATAGAGGTTAAGAGTTTACGGTTGGAACCGGAGATATTTTGGGTACCGGTAGTATACACATTAAAGTGTCATTAGTGTTTTGGGTTTGAGATATAGATATTTGATTTTTTGAGTGTATAATAATTATCTGGTCACCACGTAGAAGTTGATATACTAGTTAATTTATAAGGGTTCTTTCTCAATGACTTTTCTTCTGGTCTGTTTAATCATCCCTTCACATATTCACTCTTTTCTTTAAAATCCATTTACATTCACTTGCACTTTACCGAGGAGAAAGCGATGGAAGAAAAAAATATTTATAGTTATATTTGTGCATAATATTTATATATTATATGTGTATTTATATGTGCCAGCTTGCGTTTAAAAGTGTGATATGATATTTTGAGACTGTTTTCAGGATATTTTTGTGCTTTTGTGAAATTATTTCAGGAAATTGTGTATACAGTGTTTATTATTTCAGGAAATAATTTGTTGTTTTATATTTATTTTCAGGAAGTAATATTATGTGTCAATTTATTTCCAGGAATTAATAGTTTGGATCTATTTATTTTCAGGGTAGTTTATAAATGATTTATCTTTTGATTACTATTGTCAGTGACATAGATTTGTCTTTGGGTTATTTGTCAGAGATTTTCACTTAACACTTGTTGATAATTTCAGGAATTTAATCACTGATAGTATTATTTTTCAGCGGTTAGTAACAGTGCATATATAGATGTTATCTGTTGAATAACGGACAATTTATTTCAGGGAATTAATATTTTTGTTCATTTTTAGTGATAGTTTAGATTGTGATTACACAACTTTAGTGTTTTTGATATATAGTGATAGTTGTGTGTTACTGTGATAAAGTGATAAGTGTGTTACTGTGATAAAGTGATTAAGGTAGAAAATATGATGGCGGCGAAAACAGATGGAAGTCCTAAGGAAGCTCTGTCAGAGCAGGAGATGATTGACTTATTGATTAAGAGTGGTAGATACGATGTAAACACCACGGAAGCCGATTAGTAGTACACCTAAGTCTAGGTTGTACGAGGTGTATGAGACCACCAGTATGAAGGCTAAGGCGAGTGGAGATTTGAGTGTTTCCAAGACAGAGGATGCAACTCGTCTTGTCGCACAGTCATCCATTCCTAAGATTCCGTTTTTTCTCAGGTGACGATCAGAAGGGGGACGTGACGTACAACGAGTGGCGCTTTGAGATACGTTGTTTGACAGAGGACCCTGATATAACTCCGAGCATCCTTACTCAAGCCATAAGGAGGTCTCTGAGGGGAACAGCAAGGAGACTGCTCATACCTTTAGGGGAAAAAGCCACCATCACAGATACGTTAACGAAGTTGGATGCCCTTTTTGGTGATATTTCTACCAACGGCATAATTATGCAGGAATCTTTTAATAGTTTTCAGAAATCGGAGGAATCTGTCACATCTATTAGTTGCCGTTTGGAAAGTTTGTTACAGATTGCCATTGACAACAAACATCTTGCCAAGGAGGCCAAGAATGACCTGATGCGGCATAAGTTTTGGACGTCACTCCGATCTGAGCAGCTCAAGAGCCAGACCCGGCATAAGTATGACAACCTGTCAAATTATGATGAGCTTCTGCGGGAGATACGCATGGTGGACAAGGAGATTAGTATCACTCCTTCATATGCTAAGACCACCGCACCACTCAAGAAGGTGGGTCACCAACCCGTGACAGCGGAAGCACCTGTGTCTCTGGGGATTGCAGATGTGGAGATGAAGCTGGAGAAAAGAATGAATGTGTTGGAAAAGAGGCTGGATAGGAAGATAGACGAGAAGATGGACATGATCCTCAATAGGCTGGATCAGAGATATGACAGGAACAGAGACTTCTCCCGGAACACTTTCAGGGGTCGAGGTCGTGGACGTGGTTTCCGTTATGGCAACAATCCACCATACAACCATCCAGGTGGCAGTAACAACAACCACCGTCCGGAAGACAACAGGGGCCAACAGAGTGGTTTTGGTAGAGGGAATCAACAGCCAAAAGCTTTTAAAACCGTCTCTGTTGATGGCCAACCATAGGCTGGTGAATATATAGGCCAAGATATATTAGAGAAAATGATAGGTAGCTCTAATGAAAGAGATATTTTCTTCCAGGGATCACGGGTCAGAGCCTTGTTGGATACTGGGTCGATGATTTCTACAGTATCCGAGTCTTTTTATCGTTCTTTAACAGATCCACCAGTTCTACACAGTTTGGATACACTGGGTTTAAAGGTTTCCATTGCTGATGGATCACTGTTGAAGTATATTGGTTTTATTGAATGTACTATTTTAGTTCCATATTTATCTGATATTTTATTTGATGTACCTGTTTTAGTTGTACAGGATACACATTTGAATAGTAATTGTCCAGTGCTTATAGGAACCAACGTTATTCGTTTGTGTAAGAATGTTCTTGCACATGATACAGATAATTCTTCATCTGATGTTCCGGAAGAGTGGAAAGTTGCTATGGACAGCATAAGTTGCAATATATTTACAGTGAAGTCCAGCAACAAGAAAGTGATATAGGTTGCACCTTATGAAACCATTACAATAAATGGTACAGCTAGACATGTTAGCCAACATGTCAGTACTGTTGTTACAGAGAACTTACAGGCAGATTTTCCATCCGGATATACAGTCTGTCTGAGAGTGGTTAATCTGGAACAACGCGGTAACTGTACCAAAATTTCAGTTAAAATTTGCAACATTTCTGCTAAATCTATTACATTTCGACCCAAGTCTGATATTTGCCAGATCAGTAAAAAGGGTAAAAATATCGGACCGGGAAAGCAGCATTCAAGGACGACAGTCAACCACAAAACACAAAAACAAACACGCAAACAGACAAACGAAAAGACAAAAGTAATAAAAAATGCAAACGACATCACAAACACAAAAGGGTTGACAATAGGGCTACCGCCTTGGAACGGCCAGTGGCAAAGTAGGCCACTGGGGGTTTAAACCGGTTCTAGGGTGCACCAAACCTCATACTTACCCTACTGTCATCCCATTAAAACAGGACAGTGTAAATAAAGAAATCCCCGCCATGATCTAAACTCTAACCAACAAGGCATCATCATTAGGCAATATAAGTAAAACACAAATATGCTCGTGAAAATATAATACAAAAAAAACAATAGCCTAGAAAGCCACAATGAAGGTACTCAATGACTTGGCAGAAGCCAGAGCAACAATAGAATAAACCATTTAGGGCACGACAAGAAAGATCATAGACAAACATCAAACGCCACCCTGATTGAGTAACTTTTTAGTTATACAAAGATTACGAATATTAAAGTCCTCAACTCGAGTACAAGCTCTAGAAAAACGAATAAGTTGAGACAAATACACCCCATAAGAAGTTGCTCGGGGAACATCCCCATCCAAGTGGGGATAATTAACAATGTCAAAATTAAAATCATCTCTCTTGTCATAGATTTTGATAATTATTTTACCATTTTCAATCGAGAGATCTAAATCAAGAAAAGATGCGTTATTATCAGATATATTTTCTTTATTAAGCCGAAGTTCTTTAGGATAAATATTATGAACCATAGTTGGAAAGAAAGGGTTGTCAATGTTCAGTATGTCATCCAGATACCGAGAGGTGTCATTAAAAGCTTCAATAACATCTGCCTGGGTATCTGGTGAAAGACTCAACATGAAATCCCTTTCATAGCAAAATAAAAACAAATCTGCGACAAGTGATGCACAGTTCGTACCCATAGGGATACCAACAATTTGTCTATAAACGGTGGTACCATACCTGACGAAAATATTATCTAATAAGAAGATGGACAAGGTGTTGGTTAACCTTGCCTCGGATCTTGGCAGTACGACAGTGACTAAGGAGGGTAATGTTTCACCCCTGGAAGAACTTAGTGTCAGAATTGATACGGCCAATCTTACGGGGGGGGGGGGGGGGGGCAAATTGCATGTGTCCGCCAGATCGTAGGTACCTGGGACCATATATTTTCGAAAGGAGCTGCACATATTGGTAAGACTGACCTAGGTGAGCACAAGATCGTGCTAGAAGACGATACTCCTTTCAAAATGCCATACAGGAGGATACCACCAGGCATGTATGAAGAAGTACGACAGCACATTAGGGAGATTATTGAAGCAGATGCCATTAGAGAATCTGACAGCCCATTCTCATCTAATGTGGTACTTGTTAGGAAAAAGGACGGTTCCCTGCGATTTTGTTTAGACTGGAGGCATCTAAACAACAAAACACGAAAGGACGCATATATGTTGCCTAGATTTGACGACACTATTGATACCTTGAGTGGATCAAAGTACTTTTCGAAGCTAGATCTTCGATCAAGCTACTATCAAGTGGAAATGGAGAAGTCTTCGAAACCCTACACTGCTTTCTCCGTAGGTAATCTCGGATTCTATGAGATGAATCGCATGGGAATGGGACTTTCAAACTCACCTGCCACATGTCAAAGGCTTATGGAGAAGTGCATGGGTGACATGCATTTAAGGGTCTCATTTTCCTTGATGATATTTTAGTATTTTCGAAGACATTCGAAGAACACGTTAAACGTCTGGAAGGAGTGTTCTCCAGATTGGAACAACATGGGCTATTGTTAAAACCCAGCAAATGTGAGCTGTTCAAAAGCTCAGTGAACTGCTTGGGCCATGTTGTGTCAGAACACGGAATAGCAACTGACCCAGAGAAGACAGCAGCTATCAAGAAATGGAAGCCACCAACCAATATTAAGGAGCTGCGACAATTTCTTGGCTTTGCAGGCTATTACAGGCGGTTCGTGAAGAACTTCTCCCAAGTTGCACAACCCCTAAATGCCTTGCTGGAGGGTCATGGAACGACAAAAGCTGCCAAGAAAGCAAAGAAAAATATCAAGAAGCAAGCTGTTGTGTGGAAATGGAGATAGGACCAACAACAAGCATTTGATACTTTAATAGAAAGATTGACGACACCACCAGTCCTTGGATATGCTGATTATACAAAACCTATGATCCTACACACGGATGCCAGTGGATTTGGTTTAGGCGCTGTACTATACCAGCTTCAGGAAGGCAAGGAACGCGTAATAGCATATGCCAGTAGGGGACTGAGACCCAGTGAAAAGAAGTACCCAGCGCACAAGTTGGAGTTTTTAGCACTGAAATGGGCGATTACAGACAAGTTTCATGACTTCCTCGTGGGAACTACATTTCAGGTCGTAACGGACAACAACCCGTTGACCTATGTGCTAACAACAGCCAAGCTTGATGCCACAGGACACCGTTGGATATCAGCATTAAGCAACTTCCAATTCACCATCATTTATCGTCCTGGAAAGCTTAATGTTGATGCTGATAGTCTGTAAAGACAACCAGAGTTGATCTTTCCTGATCAGGTTAAAGCAATCTGCCATGCAGTTAAAGCATCACTACCCTTGGTACACTGTGTTTCGAAAGTTGTAGGTCCTCAACCGGCCGGTGAGGAAATAACATCGGAGCCTTTTAACCAAATAGACTGGCAGCAGGAACAGAGAAAAGATGCCACCATAGCCAGAGTAGTAGACCACCTTGGATGCGGTTCTCGGCCAAGGGAGGAAGACCTCAGGAGAGAAACACGCACTGTAAAGAAGTTCCTTCGAGAATGGAATCGCCTTAAGGTAGAGGATGACATTCTGTACAGAACCGCCTCCTTTGATGGTCAACAAACAAGACAGTTAGTCATCCCAGAGACTTACAGGAACATTGCCCTGAAAGGCATCCATGATGATGTTGGACATCAAGGAAAGGAGAAGTCTCTGTGGTTGGCTAGACAACGCTTTTATTGGCCTGGCTTGGAAGGCGATGTTATCAGGAAAGTAGAAACCTGTGGCAGATGTATTCGTCGGAAGACACCAGTTAGGGTGGTAGCAGAACTACACCCTATTATGACTTCAAGACCAAAGGAATTGGTCTGCATGGACTTTCTTAGTCTGGAGAGGTCAAAAGGGGGCTTTGAGCATATTCTGGTCATCACAGATCACTTCACTCGGTATGCTCAAGCTATGCCTTGTCGCAACCAGACGGCCCAGACGACTGCCAGAGCCTTGTATGACAATTTTTTCCGATACTACAGTTTTCCGGAGACACTACACAGTGACCAGGGACGGAATTTTGTCGGGAATGTCATCAAGGAGCTGTGCAAGATCGCCCAGATTAGGAAAACCAGAACTACACCTTACCACCCCATGGGTAATGAATCAGCGGAACGGTTCAACCAGACCTTGTTGAAAATGCTCCGGACCTTGGAAGAGGACCAAAAACAGGATTGGAAATCCTACGTAGCGCCAATGGTCCAGGCATACAACGCAACGAAGAGCGATGCAACTGGTTCGCCCCACTATCTCATGTTCGGTTGGCATCCTCGTCTCTCAGTAGATGCCTACTTAGGTACTTCAGTAGATGCTGAAGAAGCGGCATCAGAACCACAGACGTATGGCAAGAAGCTGCGAGACAGGTTGCAGGTTGCGTATGGTGTTGCTGCAAAGGAAGCCAACAAGAACGCTGTTCAGAACAAGGAGCGATATGATCGTAATGTAAGGAATAGCAAGCTTGAGGATGGTGACAGAGTCCTGGTGAGGAAAGTCGGTCTGCAAGGGAAGCAGAAGTTGGCAGACAAATGGAACAGGGATCCATATTTGGTACTCGCGATGCCAAATAAGGATATCCCTGTATACAGTGTGAAACGTGAGGATGCACAGGATCGTGACAGCGTGTGGGGTATAGATCCAGATTCACTAGGTCGAACAGCTAGACCACCGGAACATCAACCAGAAGTTCCACCAGCACAACTGGAACATCCACCGGAACGTCCACCAGAACGTCCACCGGATGATCACCCAGATGGTACACTGGTGCAGCAACCGGAGCCACCGAGACGGTCAACCAGAGAACGGCAACCACCAAACCGATTGGGACAGTGGGTTGTGCAGCAGACAGCCACAACACCGAAGCAAGGGATTTATTATGTATAATGTTAATTTTTACCATTTTTCAGTGTATGATGTCAGTATTTATCGCGACGTGATGTCGTGAAGATATGATGTACTTGACATTTGTATTTTAGCGAGATCAATCTCATTTCCCTTTGAGGTTGCCTTCCCAAATTAACCCATTATGATGTGTTGACGGGACGTAAAACCCCACTAATTGTTCTGTTTCCCATTTCGCAGATACGTATGGAGATGGATACATTTCAGATAATATTGGTTAACAATTTTAGAATTTATTTCAGCATAGTATATGGATGCTAATCTGTTTGCTTTCAGACTTTGAAGTTGGTCCATTTTTGCTGAATTAATATTATTTGCAAAGATAATGCATGTACCTGGTTAAGTCAGTTATGTTGAATATTTTCAGGTATACTTATTTGTTTTTATTTTATAACTTTTAATTAAATGTCTTATTTACAGCGCAGGCATCTGGTTAATAAATGTCAGGAGCCATTTCACTGAGCCGGGAAGTATGTAGCCGTGCCTTTAATAGTGGTTCAAGGGAGACAACTGCTATAGTTCTCTGTAGTATGTTTACTCATATTTATGTCCCTTATTCCACAGGTCGATAGCTGGCTATGTTCACAGTACTGAGTAATAACTGTAAAAGTTAATGAGACCATTTATCATGAGGTCAATGTATTATTTATATTGTATACGGTTGTCATGTATGTCTTGACAAACTGGTTATTGTACAAATACAGCTTGGTTGACAGAAGTGAGTGAGTGAAAACTAACTTAGGTCACCCCCTAACACTGCAGTCTTTGTCTACCTTCTCTAAGAGAAACACCTTTTTTAGTAGAGATGTAATAATATATATTTTAGTAGTTTTCTATAGACTTGTAAAGGTCTGATTGAGAATGTAGTTTTATATATTCTACAGCTATTAGATTCTTGGTAAATATTTGGTTGCAGAACCTAAATATGGATTTGTCTGGTGAGTTCTCGATTGTTTGGTATATTAATGAAATTGCCGCGTTTGTAGATAATGTATTTTGTAATGGCTGCAATGTCATTCATGTTGTAATTGTTTGTTAAATGTGATGTTTGTATATATTGCAGGCTTTAACCCTTTTGTGTTTGTGTTGTATTTTGCATTTAATATTGCCTTTGCCTTCTTGTTTGTTGTTTGCGTGTTTGTTTCTGTGTTTTGTGGTTGACTGTCCTCCTTGAATGCTACTTTCCCTGTCCGATCTTTTTGTATTTCTTTATATTACCCGTATATAAAGAACCCTAAATCATGGATTGGAGTTGTTGAATTTACCCACATAAGGCCATGGTTACATGTAAATAATAGAATCTTACATTCGTGACGGTGAATGTGTTTTTATAAACTCGTTGGATATAAAGCTAGAGCCTCATATCCTATCAATTTAACCAACTCGTTTAGTCATTAATACACAGTCACTCATGTAAAATCCTCTGCAGTTAAGCAAAAACAAAAAAGATAACAATTTAGATGGATAATAAACAGATCATTATACAATGAACTGTCCAA
Organism: Cyrtodaria siliqua; assembly: GCA_037043455.1. Lineage (NCBI taxonomy): Eukaryota > Metazoa > Mollusca > Bivalvia > Adapedonta > Hiatellidae > Cyrtodaria > Cyrtodaria siliqua. The sequence goes on from JAWPHD010010631.1 coordinate 80,850, forward strand.
TTTTTGAAAACCTGTATTGCGCTCTACTCCTAAACCTCGTTCAATACAGGTTTGCCAGAAAACATTGACTTGTACAATAAAAATCCATATTGGGCAGTTTAGGCGCCGAGTATTAAAACGTTTCTACACAACATTGACGAGTAGAATAACGAGTAGAATAAAAAAATCCATATTGGACAGTTCACCGTATAATAAGCTTATAATAATATACTGTAACATCAGAGACGGTTTTCTTCTTCCGAACCCAAGAAACAAGATATATCTCACTGCTGACTTGGACCATGAATATCAAGTGTGCAAATGCCAAGGTGTCCATGACCACTATAACCTACAGAACTACATCAATTACCGTACTACTGAGGTATGTTTGCATGAAACTTACGGTATATAACCTATACACATTTATTTTGTAAATATTCCCTTCAAGCTACAAACCCTGCATTTAAATCGCTTTCTTCTTTGTACGCGTGTCTTTATTTGTAACTTCGTGTTCACCAGCTCATCTGGAATCGGGTATTTAAGTGATCAAATATAACAGGATATCATTTGCTTTATAGCCATCGAGCAGTATGCCTACACATCGTATCTATACGCAGGAAGAATAATGTTTACAGGAAAAACATGTTTGCCTCTTTCGTGACTTAAACACGTGTTTTTCTAATTTACAGTCCAACGTGCTTATCACTGAGCTATGGCGAATTTTTGAAAATATTGTATATTTAGTCAAATATACTGGAATTATGATGTAAAAATAACATATTTGAACGACACTCAAGATATCTCAGTATATACACCATTGTCTCGCACAATCATGTAAATAACCATGCGAGGTGTAATACTATGTATTAGCAATTTAACTAAGATTTCGTCTTAAAACTTTAGTCTCAATTTTTTGTTTAGCGGATGATACGTTTGGGTGGGTGGGTGTGCCATAGTTACTACTTAACGACTATTTAATGTTAGACATGCTACTATATACAGGCAAAGTTACGTGGTGTAGTGGTTAAACCTTCATGTTTCAAATACAATTGCAAGGTTCAAATCCGGTTCCGGGCAACTCTCTTTTTTTTATATGAAAAATATTCTGAAGCCGTATATTATCGATGTTCCCTGTACCAAGGCGAGATAAAATGTAATATTTTACGCATCGAATTGTGGCTTATATACCGACATTTTGTATTTTCGTCGAACTGAAACTACTTCACCCGTGAATTACTTATATTCATGAGTTGGTATCAGTTAGGCCCGTAGCTAGGCAAATCTTTTGTTTTGGTGACAGGTTGAATTAACCTCTCTCTCCGCCCTGGATTTTATTTGATTTCCTGCATTGTGTTTCATTTCCTGGACAATGTTTTCAGTTTTAGGCATGACATCTTTTGTCAACGATTGATAATTTATCGATATTTTAGTGCGTTCTTTTCATGTAACGTATGTACATTCACAAAATTCATCCGAGGCAACTGCCTCGGTGTGCCTCAGTGTAGCTACGTATCTGGTTTAAGTGTAGCTTTTAAAAAAACAATTGAATACTGATGTGATGGTTATTCATACTATTGGTATATTCATCAATAGGTTTCCCGTGTCACAACATCCGACATTCACATTCTAGAATGACTGTATCACGTGTTCCCTGCACATTGTTTCGAAACTCAGATTAAAATACGTGTTTGCAAAACAATACCAAACAGACGAATTCAACAAAATAGCCCGACTATGCGATACACATTTGTTAAGGTGACACTGAGTTTGTTGACAATTCGAGAGCAGCAATAACTAGTTTACTGTGTTTACAAACAACACTGAATGTTTCATGTAAAAGTATACAGGCATTGTACAGTAATATGTATTTACTACACTCAGTTTCAACGTAATTACACATACGTGGACATAGCGGACATGAGTAAAACAAGTATCCCCTTTTATGTTAAGAATGGTGATATTTTTATTGTTTTCCAATTGAAAATCATAATAATAAACTCATGATAAATAGGTAGTAAATGGTATTTAACAGTGACTGTATATATGTATAAGACACTTCATGCAAACAATAAACATTTAAGTGAATTATGCATTTTAAATAGTATATATCAATAACAAATTATATCAATAACACAGATAACTGAACTTTGGTATGGAAAAGTGGGTACGTCAAATGTTTGAATCCAAATTAAATAAGTTAAATAGACAGACTGGGTTTGGTCGAGTCAGCTGACGAGAACTTATTCGAGCAAAGAAAGAGCCATGAAGTCTAGCGTTCTTCTAGATATGAACAGATTTCATTTAATAAATGTTCACACGATTACGTATGCGGAGTTCTATAAAAACAATCAATAATAAATGGTACTACACAAGTATAATTCAGTACAATACTAAATATTGGATCGAAATTACACAAATGTGTCTACTGAAAGAGTTTGAGAGTGGACCTTTATGATAAATACGAAATATTGCAGTGTCGGTTTGATTGATTATGAACGATATTGAAATATGCTTGCTACCGTTCGCGCCCCCTAGCCCCGGGTTGAGCAGAACTCGATATTCATAAAATCAATAGTACAGAATTTTAACCATCCCGAAGATGGCATGCATATGGCGGTGGATATGCTATATTTACTGTCGTCATCATTCCATGTCCAGCGGCGTATGGTCCCAGTATCTAACAACATGCTATGCCCCGAAGAGCGAAATAAACAAAACGGAATGGAAGTTTTAATACAATAAAAAAAAGAATCCATTCTTCAAAATTTAAAACAATATGAATATAGTGGTCAGGTTCGACAATGCACCAATCAGCAATTAAGAAATGCCATACTTTGTTATCGCTCTTGATTTATGTGTAAGTGAACGAGAGGAAAAGAGACAAACATGTTGTTTCGAACTTGGATCGTAACACTTGACGGTGGACGCTATACCTCATCATCATAATTTCTAGTGTTATGTGTAGAAAGTATAAGGGATCAGATTTGTATTTTATCATAGCCATAGTTTGCATGGAGAATGTGTCCTTGATCAAGTAAAGTCAATTAAATTGTATTAAAGTCGGCAAGTCACATAGACAATCAACATAAGCTATTAATAAGTTTTTAAACCGACATGAATGACATAAGTAAACATAAATAACACACAAAAAACAGCTATGTTAAGAAAGCATAGATATTAAACAATGTAGCAACATACTCACGATTAGCCTAAGCTCATTTAAAACTATTGTAGCAAGAGTTATCATAAATGTTCATATACATGTATACATGGATATTGATCTTAAGATCTAGTATATGATTTTAATGTATAAGAGACATTAAAATTAAAGAATGTATAAGAGACATTAAAATCATAGCTCTAAGATAGATACAAAGAAAGATAAAAATATCGGACACGGATATCAGCATTCAAGGACGACAGTCAACCACAAAACACAAAAACAAACACACAAACAGACCAACGAGAAGGCAAACGTAATACAAATGCAAACGACATCACAAACACAAAAGGATTGACAATAGGGCTACCGACCCCCAGTGGCAAGTCAGGTTTAAGGTTGTCATTTTGAGAATTATGAAGTATTAAAAACATTGTGTTTTAAAATAACGGTACCATTTAAATATACCCTCTCCTAGTCAGCAATGGCATCATTGAAGCTTGGGCAGTTCCTACCTTCCTTATCTGCCACCACTATTAAAGATGTTAAGTAAACATGACGATTATGGTATACGGACAAAATCCCCTCCGGACATAATCCCCTTCGCTCAAATTTGCACAGGTGGACAGAATCCCCTTCATGGTTTTGCAAGGGTGGACAGAATCCCCTTCATGATTTTGCAAAGGTGGACAGAATCCCCTTCATGATTTTGCAAGGGTGGACAGAATCCCCTTCATGATTTTGCAAGGGTGGACAAAAAACCCTTCAGACAAAAATTCCCTTATACATGTATTTATTTATTTCTGCATAATACTGCAAAGATATAAAAAATAAATATGCATATAGTTTAATCAATATAGATTACTATAAATGTACTTTTACCTTTGATACCTATTATTGGATTGAATTGGTATTATTAGCACAATACATTGTACAAACAAACAAAATAATTAGAAAATAATTGCCATTTTATTTATTTTGCATTGTTGTTTCATGCATGTTACATGTTTTTGATTCAGGCTAAATCTATGTGTGAATATCAAAATTAAAATATTAAAATTATTAAATAATGATTGCATTTTGTTGTTTTTTATAGTAAGAGTTTTACTGAACTTGAAAAAAAATTGCAGTTGTGAATAAACATAATTAGCATCACAGGAACATTTGAAACAAACAGAGAGTTTGTTAATGTTAATTTTATAAAAAATTCTTATGTTTAAAAAATAAAAGATATAGGGAATTTTTGTCTGAAGGGGGTTTTGTCCAACCTTTCAAAATCATGAAGGGGATTCTGTCCACCCTTGCAAAATCATGAGGGGGATTCTGTCCACCCTTGTAAAACTGTGAAGGGGATTCTGTCCACCTGTGCAAATTAGAGAGAAGGGGATTCTGTCCGGAGGGGATTTTGTCCTACATTCGACGATTATATGGCCTGATAAAAACACATTGAAATAAACTAAAAACAACAAGCATACTTGAGTCTATCAAAAGCTGAAGACAATATAATATCCACATCCATGACGCTATGAGGTAGGGCAGTCCCCACACCCATTTAGTCGTGGAATATTTTAAAAGCAGCAGATGCAAAATAAAAGAATAAAAAATACCTAGGGCTTGCATCTATTTAACTGGCTTCTTAAAGAGGTCTAAACATGTAGGGTATGTCGTCTCCGGTTGTTGTGTCACGTAACGTTTATGCGTGATTAATATTACAGGCATGACATTTACAATCTTTGTCATTCCATAATGATATCTGATTTTTAAAAATATTGAAATGTGTTGCAATTCTATATTTTTCCGGTAGTGAGTTCACACAACACTGGGGCGGCAAACCGGGAACTATTATTGCCATATGATGTAGTCTTAAAGTAAGGCACCTGTAGGATATTTGTGTATCTAAAGTCATACTAGTATGAGCTATCTCTTTTTTACGGATTAAGTCATTAAGCACTGGGGAAGCCATTTTATTTAGTATTTGAAACGTTTCTATTGTCATGTTACGAATTATCCTGAGATGTAAAGACGGTAGTTAAGCCTTGTCTAAAAGCAGTTCATATGAGCTTAAATAGTCATCATAGACAAACCTTAGAGCTCTTTCTGGAATTTTCTCAGTTTTTAATGTATTTATATGAGTACAGAAGTGCTATGATAGTGGACAGAAACAAGTTATTTTCCAATCCTTCGTAAAATATTTAATTGTTGAGCTGCTATTTTACAAATATTTTGAATATGAGTGTTAACATATAGTTGAACAATCTATATCTACACCCAGTAGTTTAACAACTTCATCGCATGTGTAATATTGCTATTATCCATGTTAAAAAACAGGATTTCTATCTCGAGTCTTCTTTCCTACAGCTGTAGCCTGGTATTTATCAGGATTTGCTTTCATACTATTAAAACAGAACCAGTCAATTAGGATTTTGCTTTAACTTTGAAGAACCTCAGTCAGCAGGTCAACTGGAGTATGAAAAGACAGCGTGTTGTCATTAGCATAATTGAAAGTTTGGAAATACTTTCTAAAAGTATATATGTATGCAATTTACAATTAACTGTCTTGTCTTTAAAAATCATTGAATTAATATTAACTTCCAACATCAAGGGGCGATAGTACGTCAGCAACCTTTAAAAACACTAGCACACATACAGTCGAGTTATGTCCCTTGACTGCGTACAGGCCGAAAAGTCGTACAATTGTATAGCGTCTAAATAATACATAATCACTCCTACAGATATGCCCAGAATACCAGTAATTTCCCTTTTCTGTGCACAGCATGAGGTCTAATTTAATATTATAACAGTTAGCTGATTAAGACCATTATTTATTGCTCCACATGGTATCTTTTATTGCTCTACTACCAGTACTGCAATGCAGGTCATTGTGGTCAAACTTATCTTATTACGTCTCAAAGAGACATATGGCAATCTTGCAAGCAATAAAATGAGCACCCCAATTTATTAATCCTGCCTCATTTTAACATTAAAACTGCTTGCATATAAATAAAAAATTGTGATTTCAATTTTCTTGAATATTCTACCAATTTGTTTAAGATAGTATTTGTGCAATATTATAAAAAGTTATTAATATCTAAAAGCACTTTGCTTAGAACTATTCGAATAATTAATATTAATGCCGGATTGCAATTATACAAGTCATGTTGAAAACTAACGGGGCGCACTGAGTTTAAAAAAACTCAAGATTGCCGTGTGTCTTTTTAAATATATGCAAAAACATAATATTTTTATATGCTATTTCATACTTCTACTATTATTTGTTTAAAACTGGTTTGTAAAGTGTTTCCCCCATATTTATTTTGGTTGATGTTCACACGATTTTTTATACACGGAGGGATACGATATTACAATTGCTTTTAATTACAGAGGTTATTAGACTTTCTTATTTGGAATGACTACTGCACCCCACTTTTTGCCTTTTTTTGTGTGTGTTCTTAACGCTTCAAGTAGGGAAATCAGTTGTTTTTTCTAAGATGATAGAAATAAATATTGAGATATAGTTGAATAAATGTTGAGATATAGTTGAATAAATGTTGAGATATAGTTGAATAAATGTTGAGATATAGTTGAATAAATGTTGAGATATAGTTGAATAAATGTTGAGATATAGTTGAATAAATGTTGAGATATAGTTGAATAAATATTGAGATATAGTTGAATAAATGTTGAGATATAGTTGAATCTGAGGAAAAGCAACATTGTATTTTACTTAATAGCTTAACTAATTATACCACGTTTTTGAAAAAAAAAAGTATTTAAAATCACTTCCGTTCATCCGTACGTCTGTCCGTCCGTCAGTTACCGCATCTCCTCCTAAACAACTGAACCGAATTCAACCAAACTTAGAGTATGACTTCACCCTATGATGACGACGTGCAAGAGCAAGTTTTTTTTTGATTCCCAGCCCAGGGGCCCTCAGGGGTGTCAAAAGGTCAAATATTCAATTACACTGTCGTTTTTCAATATTTTTGCACATAACTTGGTATATGTAATCGTCTATGATAGATAAACAACATATAATAAACGATGACGGGCGGGTGTTAGTGGGGGATTTTGCGTCCTTTTTTTTAATTATGTCTCAAATGAAACATTATTATGATGGCTCCGCACCAGGATCCCTCAGGTGGTCAAAAGTTCTACATTCTTGCACATAACTTGGTGTATGTAATCGTCTATGAAAGATAAACAACATATCAAACTATTTTATTATTTCGAACTCGGACGTCTGCCCGGGGCCCTAGGGCGGGGGTGGTGTGGTGCGTTTGTTTGTGTGGTGGCGGGGGTGATTTGGGGTATATATTTTTTTTGATAATTATGTCTCAAATGAAACATTATGATGAATGGATTACACTGTATACATTTGTTTCCTCCTTGTCAAATCAAATACACTAATATTTCAATTACGGTGTCATTTTGTCATACTTTTGCACATAAATTGTTATAATAGTCGTCTATGAAAGAGATACACAGCATGTCAAATGTTTATTATTTAAAACTCGGACGTCTTTACTGCGGTTTGGGTCGGAGAGGGTGTGTGGTGGTCGGAGGGTAACAGGGGGTATTTTCTTTTAATTATGTCTCAAATGCACATTTTGATGAAGGGATTACAGTGTATATATTGTGGGGCTGGGTGTGTGTGTGGGATTAGGGTGGGGTGGGGTAGAGGGGTAAATTCGGTCAAATATCTGTTTTTCTTTCTCAATTAAATGTAATGATTTTGGAAATATCAGTATAATTTGCTCCAGGGTCACCACGGGACTCTGGGATAGGGATATACAGAAAGGCATTAATAATAAAATTTCTTATATGAGTATCAAGAAACGATCAAAACAATTACATGTAAAATGGATACAGGGTTAAAGGGAATTGACCTGTGTGAAGAAAACGTGGATATTTGGCGATGGTGCGCCGTCGAATTCGTTCTAGTGTTATTTAGAAAATAGAACACTAAGACATGTTAATATTTGAATTTAAATTGTAATACAACAGTGAATATGTCATATATTTAACAGCTTTGTAAATCAAAAATGACTGCATATAAAGTCAATACAGAACTAGTATAAGTGAGTTTTGATTGTGTTTGTTTTAGGAAGTAGCTCTATTTTGTATTCATAAATAACATATTTATTAACATGTTATACATTTTAACAAGAAAATTTCATAAATTAAAACGGTATTGTTGAGTTGTCTTTATAAATGCAGTTTTAAAAACCTGTTTTCTTATTATTCTCCCTCCGCATTGCTACCTAATATCCCTGCTCAGTGTAGGGTTTATTAACAAGTACTTAACATAGGACCGTTCTGAGTATGACACCACCTAGTTGAGTAACTTTCCTGGGCATTTCTGTAGGAGTGTAATAACCGTTTTAATGTTGTAAATCATTATGTTGCAAATCATTAGTCATACTTATTTGAATATTTCAATGCTTTTCCTTTTGCTTTTTGTGATTGTTTATTATGTTTATTATGTTGTACCAATACTATAATTAAAGCTAGGGTTGAATGACGAAGTAAAAATGAACACTACGAATGTCAGGTTATTATATGAAAGCACATTCAAGGGGATTAATCATACGAGGTGATACGTTCGATGATTGATGATTACTTGTGTCACGTTAAATATATATTTCAAAACAGGTATACAGTTTAATATTTCAGTTATATTATATATGTATTTATTTATATACACCACAGTTGTCGAATCAAAACATGGAAAACATCAACGAGAGACATTATGATTGCAATACTGCCATAAATATTGTGCTAGCATTCGCATACACTGACTACTTGTAGGCAATACGAGTTTGCGTTATTAATACTTATTTGAATAGTTAAATATATATATTTATATATATAGTTTAATATTTTAGGTATATGATACATGTATATATTAACCTACATCGTAGCTGCAGAATCACCATCATGGATATGCTTCATACTGCTGTCATAGTTACGTTGCTATCATAACCATACACCACATGCATACAACGAATACTTTAAGACAATATGATAACATCGTTAGACGTTGTTTCACACGGATAATAATATACAATAATAACAGACTTGTTTATGATGGAAAACAAGTGAAGGTTATTTACAGCTGCTCTCAGAGAGAGTCAGAGTAACAACTTCTGTGACCAAAGACCACTGTATAGAAAGAACTTATTGCTCTAACTATAAGATTTACAATACAAATAAATAAGAAAATACGACAAATGTTGTCTAAGGTCAACGCAAACACGTTTCACTATAGACGTTTATGTGAATATATATGATTATATGTCGGAAATAAAACAAAACTGTCTACTAATGTTAATAGACCTGTACTCAACAATAATAACACAGAAATGTTGACACACTATAACAAAAATAGAGGACTCGGTTTAATTGAGTCTGGTCATGAGAGGTAATGTAAGAAGCAACAACACTCATTCCCGCTAGCACATTTAAAACATTCCATCAGAATATACATTTAAAAATTCCATCAGAAAAGTATTCTCGGCGTATTTTGTTTTCATCACATAACACATTATATTAACCTAAATATAGTTGCAATATAATTCAAAATAGTACAGATAACACATGTCGTTTAATGAACAAACCACTATAGGTGTCTGACCAGTCAGGAATTACTTCCGGGTCGTAGGGTGCTGAAATAGTTCCATGTAAAAATCAAAAGTGTCTCATTTGCATGTGTTTTTCTCAAAATTGATTTTCATTTGACAGTTAAATGTACCCTGATGTTAAAATGTCATGGTCTGCTGTCACTAATAACAAGTATTTTACTGTGTTTTTCAGGACTATGTCTTCGGCGCGTATGAGCACAGAGGTTAGGTAGAGATGCGGCTTTGACCTGTGTGTAATTCAAAATATGGAGTTTGTGAATGAATGATATGAACTGCTGAAAAACTGAATCGGTGTTTTTTCCTGGATATAGGACAATTTGAGAGCCAAAGATGCGTGATTCACAGGATTAAAGTGTATATAAGTGAACGAAAGTTGTGGGACGCGTGTGACTAAGCCCCAAACAGGGGATAGTTTGCATTGTGTTTCAATGGGCTGTTTTTCACCGGTCTGACTGACACCTATAAAGTATAAACTACAGAGTGTATATTTAAACTATGTATTAACTCGTGCATGTTAGTTTTGTCCTATAGCACGAGTTGCTCCCCTTATACCAGAGTAGTATTCTGTACAGTGTATATCCAGTATGGTATTGTTTATTGATAGCGCGAATACATATACTCGGTAAAAACAGGTGCGGACCAGACTTGAACCCTAGAACCCCAACACCTAGTTATACACAACATGCATACAAGGAATGTTTGAAATTTGAAGGCAATATGATAACATCATTAGTGGCTGTGCCATACGACTAATAATTGAATAGTCTTTAAGTTGGAAAACCATTATTGTGTTTATATCTATTTGTATAATAATAATAATAATAATAATAATAATAATATCTTTATTTCAAGAGGATAACATATTTGGCTACAAGCCAGTCTAACATATGGTCCTCAGACAAAATATAATATATTAACAGTTTATACAAACATATGATTAAAACAATGGTACAAAAAGAACGAAATGAATAAAATATGTCTAGAATCTTCATGATTTTTCTAGAAATGTGGTATTTGAGATACATTCATTGATTTATTCAACCTTTAGGCGATGTGTCAACCTTTAGGTGATGTGCAACCAATATAAAACTAATGTTTAAAGTTCGTCAATTGTTTTTAACAATATAAATTTTAAAATTTTAAGAATTACATTTTAAAACTTAA